>QNGE01002633.1:9822-59158 GCA_008508345.1 Paragonimus westermani
ATATAGCATTACGAAATCGGCAAGATGATCGTAAGTGTAACTCACCGCACGAGAAACACTTGTTAAATTTCTTTGGACCGGGATTGATGATGGGTGCATGAGAAGGCCTGTTCACTGGTTGAATTTGGGTGGCAGTATGCGCTTTGGTCTTTTGAAATAATGTTACGTTCGAATCAGCCGTCGCGGCATTGACGTCATCCTTCTGCTCGCAGATGTCTCGGGCCTCTTGGAAAGTCACATCTTGTTTGACCAGCAATCTACGTTGAAGATCAGCGTCATGGACGCCATCAATAAGTTGATCACGTAGATGATCCTCCAGCTTGTCACCAAAATTGCAACGAGCAGCTTGTTTTTGCAATTGTAGAATGAACTCACGGAAGCTAGTGCTTGTTGAACGCGCTAGTGAATTGAACTTCGCCCCTTCTGTGGCCTAGAAATTGACTGGAAGCACGTGTTTTACCAGCAGTTTCTTAAGTTCGTCGAACGACAACGAGGCTGTGGCATTTGGATAAGCCAGATTCTTCAA
Source organism: Paragonimus westermani (assembly GCA_008508345.1). Lineage (NCBI taxonomy): Eukaryota > Metazoa > Platyhelminthes > Trematoda > Plagiorchiida > Troglotrematidae > Paragonimus > Paragonimus westermani. The sequence goes on from QNGE01002633.1 coordinate 10,349, forward strand.
CAATGAATATAGTTCGCGACCACCATCGGTAACGAAGAAAGCTGATTGGTTTTCCTTCTTCACATCACGACGAATGCTGCACCACAGTTCAAATCGTTCGACCCATTACTCGATTTCACTCGCACCAGCACAAAGATTTAATTGTTCAATTGTAGGCAGTTCCATTCCGTGACGTCAATTTGTGATACTCAGAATTAGGGACATCGAATAGCCCTAAGAATCGTACTTGAATTGAAACCTCCCACGCAAGTAATGGGGAGAAGACCTGGTGCTGGTAGCAGTAAGCAATTGTTATTCATGGATTGAGACGCCGAATTTACAGGTGTACAACAGTATTAAAGAAATCACAGCCTGCCATTGGTTGATCTCATTAGCACATGCAACATCATAAACTGTACGTTAATTGGTGGAATACGGAACAGACGAATTGACGAATAACGGAAGGCACAACACTGAGACCGTTCGTCCAATCCTGATGTTGTATCCTTAACGCGATATTTGGATTGGTCGTTTGTCAGATCTTCTGTTGTGTCGGGGTTTGGATAATCGGTGAATCGAGATTTCCACCACACCGTGTCCCCAACCAAGGTCAGAGTTTTGCGTTTCATTTCCGTGCAGAAACATGCACCAGGTATATGCAGTTGATTGAGTTTCTGAGGTTTACCATCGACCCACACGACCGCCGACCTGACCCAGCTAATGTCGACGCAACCAATGGAATGTTTCATCCAGCCGACATCTCATGTTGGGGTCAATCCTAAAACTGGTTAATCACTGCAACACCATTTTGTCCGCGACATATCATATACGAGGGCCGTTAAATCAGCTCTTGAGCGAGAACGCAGTAGGGAACCTGTCTGCTGAATGCTGAAATGCCTTTGATCGTGTCAAGCCTTTGCTCGCATCAGATTTGCCCTGACCTATCTCGACGCTCCATTATACGTCGTAATGAACTGGAATACCTAAACTGTGACATTGGCGCAGTCATGTCCCACCGACTCTGGAGAGGTTTCGAGAAACCAATAGGTCACTCATGCAGGACGCTAACTGGAGCATAGAGGAATTATGGTCGAATCGAAAAGAAATCTTTGTCAGATATATTCGTGATGAAGAGTTTTCATAAGTGCCTTAGAGACATAGCTTCACTCCGCTGATCAGTCACGAACCGTTACTTGTGGTATTCGGATCGAATAAAATCGTTTCAGCGTATGCGGCAAACCGTCCCCAACGTTGTGTGACCATGCTGCCTGGCTGAGTCTTTACCAACATTTAGCAACTGACAGCTTGCATCAGGCAAGCGGACGCCTCATCATGGTTAATTGTTTCGCACACCGTGATTCAAGTGGGCTTAACGGCGTGGGATAGTGGTAGCCGTAAGGAAGTTCTCTTGCTGATGATGCCTTAGTTCCACACAGTTCGGTTGTTTGTTTGGAAGGTATAGACACCTGGGTGCTAAATGTTCGAGTATGTACTCAGCTATTTTTAGTAGTTAGGTCCATTCTTCCGTCTTCTTTTCTCTTCCTGTACATGGTTCGCTGTTTTCTTCATGGTTGTGTGGCAGTTAAGCCTTAGTGAGAACTTATGATGTACTTCTGTCTATGATGGCGATGATGAGGATCGCACCGTGGACAACGAGAACATTGTAGTTGCGGTCATTCATGTGAATCACAAATTGAATTACGTGGCAACAGAAATAGATAAGAGCCTTCTCGAAACGATGTCAGTTATATAACGGTCGAACCAACGAGATCGAGTATTGTCGAATCTCCGGCACTGTCTATGCAACGGATGACATCACGATCGTCTCGACAGTGAGATGTGAGAGGATTTCTAACGAAATAATTGTCTTACAGTCACCACTTCTTGCATCTTGTTTCCTGAGCATGTTGTGGTGCCACCTGGTTTCAGTACTTGAGTTCTCCGGCAATTTCATTGCAGCACTCTGGGTCCCATTAGGATGAAAACATCAGTGTGTAATGGCCTTACGTGGATCCAAACATTGACAAACCTTGCAAACATTGCTCTGCCTGTGCATTAATTGCCAAGATCCCATTGACAGCTGAACTGCGATGGTGGTCGACGTTTGGGAAACCGCGGATTCTCATATATATCGACTTCGCCTGACGTTTGAACGGCCAAAATGTCTTGGTGCCTCTCGACGCGTACAGCAAATGTCAAGAAGCTTGCCTGAGGAAAACAGCGTCGGCGACTTTATTGGTGCACACGTTAAGTCGAATCGTCGGCCGTTTCAGGGTGCTAGAAACAGTCGTGTCAGCTAAAGAAGATAAGCTTACTGCGAACACATTCGCAGACTTCTGCATGCAGGGTGATGTCAATTACAGCATCATCATCAGGGTTCTCAAGGTCGCTCATATCAGTCACTTTCAAGGAAATTGGACCTCGGTCCCAGTTGGGGTAGTTGAGAAGCAAGCACAGATAAAAGGAAATTGCCTTGAGGATGGGCGCATGCTGGTGAACTATCTCTACCGGACACTTCACCAAGACCACACTTAATTCGCATTTTGTCAGATCTAAGTTTCATCTCCGTCCTATTCACGCATTGTTTGATGTTACGTTATTTCTGCGTGATACTGTTGAAGGAAGACAGAAAACTGCTTCTGAAAATAAAAAAAACATGTATTCCGATAGAATAACAGTCGTAGAGGGAAACTTCTGCCTGAAAGATTACCTAATGACTTTTCTGACATCAGAGTACGCCAAAACAGTGATCGCGAAAGTGGGACGCGTGCTCGACTTAGATGGGTTTTTCAAACAGAACAGCATTCACGCTTCATCGTATCCTTCGCGTTCAATAGGGTTTTCGGCTAGCCTACCTAGGATGGATAAACTAGATCCGAGTTTTGCTTCCATCAGGACTCACCAGTAGTGTACACTGACGTCCGGGCGGGAGTTTTCATTGAGGCTGTAGTATTTGTGGAGCAACTGTATTAACCATAACGGATGACCTTAAAATAGGCAAAGCCCAGCAACCATATCCAAATACCTATCCTCATTCTAATGCCAATGGCGTTCAGCTTGCCGAAAAATTTTGGCACGAGATGAACGGAAGAGAATCTGTTCACTCCACTCGATAAACCCGTGATCTCAGTTGAATAAAACCAACAAATCCGTTGAACCAGTCGATGGAAATACGGGTTTCAGTTCGGTAAGTGATCGTCCACACAGAAGTCCACACAGTTTTTCACAGTTTGCGCAAAACATCCACTGCTCCGATCGTCCCACAAGTGTCGACCCGGGTACACAATCCGAAGGGATCACAAAAGGATTACCAAAGGGATTACACAAAATAACAAGCCTCCTAACAAAGTTGGGTCAACTGAATACCTCAGCACACCACTGTCATCACATCCAGACCGGCTGGTATGGTGGTGTACGCGCATTGTAGGTCTTAGCGCACATCTCCATCACCCTTGTGTTTGGCTCAACACGATCCACGTTCGATAACACGTGGCTGTTCACAGGCGTCACTGTGGCCACTTCAGTGTTTGATAGACAACGCTGGGATCGGAACCGAAATGTATCGAAGGATGCAAGTGGACACATCCAAAATATGATACTTCCCTTAGTGAGTGTTGTATGACGACAACCTATTCCTGATGAGGGAAAAAAAGACAACCTATTCACCAAACGATGGACTATGAAAGGCTGCCATCGTGAACCACACATGGTTTAGAAACTACTGAAGGTTTGGACGAACGCTAACAATTTTCTCACAGGGTCTGAGTCACGCCAAGTTGTTGTTCGATTTACCGCACTGTTTACGGATTGTAACGTAACGTTTTGTAGTCATTCTATCACAACGATAGATGTTGTTTGATATTTCGGGGTTTTGCGGTCTCGTTATGGGGCTGTGTTGTTCTGCTTCCTGTCAAAATGTCTTATTAGAGCATTGTATCCATGTCTGGGTGCCGTGATGGAGGCAAGTTGCCGCGTTATCGGGATCGGCGTGGACAGCTCGTTTAAAAATGTTATACAGATTAAGGTACTTTGTCCTCTGGAAACCTACATTCTCTTCAAAACCGCCGTGCCCATATTGGACTGAACTATACAACGTATCGGAACCAGATCACAGTGGTGGTCCATGATTATGAGGTCAATGTATCGTTTCAATAAATCACCTACCAATACTGTGACATTGTTTTCACTTCACAGTTAGACTGCATGCAGCATCTAGATCTTAACAGATACCATTAACTGGAACTGGCTACATCTTGATATTCGTTTGTCAGTGCCGTTCAATGTCTAATATGAAACCACTTGCACATTCCGCGCAATAAATAGCCGGTCTTTGTTCTCATCGGTTAGCAAGTTTCTGTGAATAATCACATGGTGGATCGTGTGCCGAAGTTTCTACTCCATAATATTCCAATCCACACGGACCAGAACATTACATTAATGAGACAGCAAACCGCAGTATGGTTGCTAAGATCCAATACATCAGTTGGAGTTAATAGATTCCACAAAGTATGGAAGACTGTCAATTACCACGGTTGTGAACCAAGAACGCAGATGGGTTATTTACTAGGAAAACCAATCTATGTGTTTCAGGAGGACCACACGCAAAAACACTCATCTGAGAAAGACACTCGTTTCAGTACGTCACGACTGTCACGGACGCCAGTACTCAGTTCCTCTATGTTGCAAGAACTATTTCATGTGATGCTGCACTCCAGGGTTCCTTTGTGTCTTTTTCCCGCGGCCATTTCCATGTCAAAATCCGTACTGTTGCCTCGCTACTGAATAGTAGTAATATTGTGGCGAGAAGACGTCCAATAAAACACAATCTTTATTGTCCAAATCGCCAGNGATTCGATCGCGACAGGCTTTTGAACGTATCTCCCCCGCGTTGAGGTATTTGGCCGAGCGCTCGAAAACTCGCACCTCCGGCCTGACAATCCAGCACAATATGAATAGCATAGTGCGATCTCTCGTCCTCACTGCTGTACTTGACATGTTGTTACACCGAGAGGTCGATATTATCATTACGCAAATATAGAAAAGATCACTGGTATATAAACCATAAGTTCACTAAAGAGGCTTGCAATTTTTTCTATGATCTTGCCTATACAGAAGCATTCTCCTTAAACTGATGACGGCACATGTTACAAAATAGTCTCAGAGATTGTTACGCATTACAGGGTTATGTTCACTTTGAGTTCTTTCAGTGCTTGTGGACGTTCTATGCAGACTGTGAATTTCAGGTAAGCTCAAAGAAAAAAATCCAGCGGAATAATTTCTGGCTACTATGGGGCCACTCCTTTAGTCCACCGTGATCGATCCATCGTTGCTCAGATATCTAACTACACATAGTACACAGTGTGGTGCTGCATCACAATGTTAGAATCCAAACTTAATAAAGTACTCTCAGTTGCTCTGATGCTGCTGCGAGATTCTACTGCAGCATTCAAGGACGCTCTGCTAAAGCAAAACAGAAAGTCCCGATAATTCATCTTCCAACAAGCTCCGCCAAAACTATAAGCTTTGGGCTACGTTGACATTGGTTCGCAAGAAACTGATAGAGCAACTGATTTGTTAAAAATGGGGTTTCTGAAGGACTATCCCTTCATCAGCAAATATCCATTCCGACAAATGTCATGCACAAAATGACTCACTGTAACTGTCCATCAGTTGATTCCGTGGGAGTGTATAGCAGCCTTACTCACTTTCAACACTTAAAATTCTTTTTTTTCTGTATGAAAGGTTAGTTGGGGGTACTTTGAAACTGCATTCCGTTTCTGATTGCTTTTCACAGAAGTTACAGAAGAAGGAAGCAGGGTGAAATTCTTGGGACTGTTTAGTAGGATTCATGAGGTTCTGTCAATCTTTTCGAAGGAAGGTGCAGGTCGAAATGGTTTACTCCAATTTGAGTTAATGGACATACAAATGCGTGTTTACAACATCTGATATCGTTCGAATAATGCTGTCATGTAGGCTGATCATCATTAAAATGGTGCCGTCGTAAAGTGGATCGAAGGTATGACGACCTCAATGGTGTTGTTTTGCAATGGTTTATAGGAGGTCCCCATTTTAGACGGTGTTATATACCATAGGGCGGTAACAGTTTGCAAGCCTGCTGCTAGTCGAAAGGCTCAGGGCGTCGAGCAGTTGATTCGGATCATAGAAGCAAATATGGTTTAAGTTTCTGTAGGGCGAACATGTTTTACCAAGTTTCAGTCCTACTCTAATTCTCGTTGAATTCGCGGTGATGTTCTGGGATGCTTGGACATTGTTGGTAATGAGTTTCATTGTCACTGTGCTCGGTCGGACATTCCGATTACGAAGGCCTATGTCGACATTCGTTGCCCGTGATCTTGCTTTGTCTTGCCGGTTGATTCACTGTGTAAGAACAACAATCCGGGTTATTCGCTTTCCTCCCTCAGATGCGATAAACTGATAAGAATCGACCTGTCGGTTTCATTGTTATAAACCAAAGAAGATTCTGTGCGTGTACTGCAATGGACCTCGGTTCTGTGATCAGATTGCACCCGTTCCACTTTGCGTAAAATTCAACCCGCTGCGTAAACTTAACAATGCGGCAGGTAGAAACCGATCGCAGAACACGCTGGTTGATTGACCACTTAATCTTACGACCGAGAGAAGTGGCGGTCCACGAAATAACCTCAGTGTTCGGTGAATTCAAGACGAACATTGGACTGATCTTTGCAATCAGGCTTTTTTTAGACAGAATTACACACTTGAATAACAAGACTGAGAGACACTGCACGATACCTAGTATTATCGCTACACAAATTCTGTTAACTTACGACAAAGTTCACGAACAGGAAATTCGTACTCTGGTTATAAAGATTATTACAGCGTACCAAGCGGAAAGTTAGAACACGCGAAGAGGTGCAAGAAAGATAAAACACTAGATGGGTTGTTGGGAATAAAGCAAGCATTCGCTATGTGTAGTTGGTTACACGATTGAAGAAAGTGGTGCTGAATTCGTGACAAGCCTCCTATAGCAGGCCTACACAGAAGCGTGCATCCAGAACAGACGGGTGGGAAAATGCGGTCACAAGATCATTGTTCGCTACACAAGACTTTCCCCAGAAGGGTGGCAGTAAGCAACCTTCGATAATGTAACCGAGGTCATCGACTTGTGGGCCACCTCATTGTGGTTTTGTTCACGACACACCGAATGCTCTGAGTACACACAACAAAGTTTATGACCACAAAAATTTCTCCTTACACTATTGTGCTTCTCTGGAGTGAAACCAGAGAGGAAGTTCGGCAAGATAATTAAGCGTCATATATGATGATCAGGGTGGTTGGTAATTTGCCTTGAATCTAACATGCTACACTTACAAATTCTGTTGGATCGGTGCAAATCGAACCAACCGGATCTGCTTGAAAACTGATCGCGCAAACGTAATCCAGTAACGTTAGTGTGTTGTGTTGAGGAACACTGGTTGCCAGCAAGAACAGAAGTTGAAAAATACTCTGGCCTATGCAACTTCGGTCCAGTGACAGAGTAATCCTGCACGACCAAACTCACTTTGTTGACATCTGCGTTCTCCACTATTCAGGTAGACCGCTTAAGAACGTGTGACACCAGTTACTTTTGCCAGCAACCTGCTATTGTTGGTCTATGTCGAATATGAGGGAACTGGCGGATTGAGGCTATGAGCAAACCTTATCACTAAAGGCGTTTATTGTGAGCGTCGATATGTGGCTGAATACGTGGCGAAAGCGTGCAACTTATCGTCACTCTGGCAGAGTTACTATCACCTGATACAAGTGATAAACCGATTTACGTGTTTCAGATTTCTCAGACTACAACAAATATACAGATATGTCCTTGCCAAAGATGTCAGTTTACTGGAACTTCGAATGATTGTGTCTATGTTCTTGGTTACACAATCTGATCGGAAGTTTATCAACTGAGTTGTTACACTTTGTATAGTTGCCCAGTGTTTGTTTGATTTTCCGAGATCGTGTGGCTGGTGTGCTAACAAACGATGGCTGAGTCCAGTTTGAGCACGCACTGTGCTTCTACATTAAATAACCGGTGGTCCGTTTTCACGTTACGCGCTCACATAGATCTATCAGAGAGAAAAAAATGCAGAAACGAAATGCTCGGACATTTTAGGCATAAAAATACTGAAGCCGTTCAACGTTCAAAGATAAAGTTCTACGCTATTTTGAAGTTGCAAATTTGCTTGGCTTAGGCAGTTTTCTCAGTTAAAAAACAGCGATCTCGGCAGTGTCACCAAATGAAGCACAACTCTGACATTAATTCGTCTGCATACCACTCATATAAGATTTCTCCTTCTTCGAAAACCACGACATTTTGTCCATTATCGTTTTGTTACATCAATGATGTTTCTCAAGTAAATGGGATAGTGGTTCTAATTTTGAGTGGTTAAACGAAAAATTTGGCAGCTTCTAAGGCCACCTCTTGTTCCCTGTTGGTCTGTCAAACCGTTCCGTTGACTGATTCGCCTAAATTTCACTTCCCCTTAATCCGTGGGCCTGTCGTCTTGTCTGTGGACTTTGTTATCGGTCCGATTCTTGCATTATTTTAGAATATGTCACTCCTTGGTGTTCAGTTGACCCCATACACTATTCTGCTTACCGGTTCAATACAGCTGTAGTTTTCACAAGTCATAATTAGGTTTGGTTGCATTTATCCAGCTTAATGTTAATCTAATTATTGGACCATTGTCCTCACTACTGTTGCCAACTTTCATACACCGTGGTGGGTGGGGTGATTTTGTAGCGTTATCTGAACTATTCGGAGGTGACCAGTCGTTCTACGGACAACGATCTGTCGAGCGTACTTGACAGTGAGACCTCGCCTTTCGGCCACGTGTTACCAATCGATTCCGAAGTCGTGACGTATTGACCCTAGGTTTACTTTATGGGATGCACAACCCCACAAGTAGTTATCAAAACAATATTCTCACTTTACAGCCTAAATCCTCCGCTTAAATCAGTCTATCTTCGTGTTCCCAAAAGCAATCATCGTAGAGGAGGAGCGCCGCATATTACCAGATCATCTAAACCATGAGGATCCCAATGGATCAACTTACTTGATCCACGTGATCTAAAGCCTACCTGTTACTCTTCTGACAGCTTAATCGACAGTGTCATCTCCTTTGCTGGACTGGATGGATAATCAGGGATCTCAGTAAGTCTGATATGAAGTAAAATTGTTTGGACTATGGTCTCTAGTGGCGGTTGTTTGCTGGCGGGGCATCCTGGTTGGTGAATTCCCCAAAACGTTGAGTCGAACCCCAGATCATAGTCAACTGAACTGCGGCAAAATTCGGTTTACGCAGTATTATGTCCAACTCTTTTCTCAACAATTCACCATCAACAATACACCTCAACCCATGCAATAGTGACGTAATGTGTGCGTGACACACATCCAGCTGACGTACAAATAGTCAAATCAGCGGGTGACTATCAGAGCGTGGTGGATGGATCCATCAGGCCTGGACTTGAAACATGTGACTGACAGTGCTTGAGTGACGCCATGAAAACAGACGATCGTTTTATCTGTTGGTCGCACCAAAGCCGCGGAATCTAGACATACTTGAGTACACTTGCTTTCACCTCCAACATGAATGCTGAAAGCAATCACAAATATAACTAATCAACCCTACGAGTCACTCGGATATAGATGGGAGTAATTATTTTGCATAAAACATATGATGCACGGTAAGATAATAGGCGCCGGAAGGCATGGGGAACTTCGTCCTGAATGGTTGCAATCTGGGAAGGATGCTGTTCGTCCCTGTTGGAGAAGGTAAATTTTCAAAAGATGGCTTACCTTTTGAGACCAAAATATGTGACAAATATTCGGTCGTCATGATTTTCTAAACATTTCTATGTTGGACAACGGGACACAGTACGCATCGACACAATATGAAGACGCTTGCTGCCAGCCCCTCATTCAACCTATCCAATCTCTGCCGTATCATCCACACTCAGACGTCCAAGTTGATCATTTCACAGATCGTTTTAAGCAGGTACTTCTCAAATCGAGTGGAGATGGGTTGCGAACGTAATCCTAGGCGATTTTCTCCTAGTCTATCACACAACTACAACTGCATAACTCACGACGGTCGAGCGCCCGCTGAATCTCTCATGAGTGACAGCCTTCGCACGGTGCATCGAACTCAAAACCTGAAGGAATAATTCCCATAACAGTCTAGTGGACCAGATTCTGACAACGGTTTCGGTGTATAACAACAAAAATTGGAGCCTACTGTACACCCAAATATCATTTAAAACTGGTTCTGAACGTTGGACATCGGAGTTGTTCTGGTGAGTCACCAATTGGACCGTCTTTGTAGGTAACGTTTGGTCACGAGACAGTAAAAGGTCAAACTGGACCACTTTCGGAAAACATACTGACGATTAGATAGGCCTTGTTTCTGAATTTCAGATGGACGCAGATAATTTTGAGTACAGTAGGATGCTATAATCGATTCTTGAAACGTCTTCATTTCATAAGGTCAGACCGTAGGAACAAATTCGAAAGGACAATAAACTCGGATGGTTCAGTGATGCCAAGGATGATTTTAAAAGGGTGTAAGAAGGGATGAAGGGGTAGAAGCTGACACTGTAACTGCCTAATGCAAATGGAACATGCGTTCTGATGGCGGGTGCCAGAGTCCATGGGATTGACGCGATAATCAAACAGAAAGAAGGATTTACTGAGTACGCTAGAAGCAGAACAAAAGCATTCAACCGTTGTAAAGGACTGATAAACAATAGTTTGTGCTGGATGGGTGTGGACCGTTTGTAGTATGTAAAAAACCTCACATAAAGATGGACCGTAATAACTGGAGCAGAGAGCTTGATAAGAGAAGCAGAAGAGTGAAGAGTGACAAGAGAAGGAAACAAAAGATAAAAAGCAAGAAAAACAATTAGCACAAATCGAAGTAAAGGTGGTCTCAACAGAACGAGGTAGTTAACTCGGCGACAGTGTTTATTCTCAGGTATACTGGCGGAGGAACTGGCAGCAGATTGACAGGAAATGACTGAGAATTCTTCCTAGATGTTTCTGATGACCCAGTTTTGTATCTGAAAACTTTATGCAGAATCTCACTTAGTTTTGCAACTCAGACAGATATACTCGTACGTATTGTCGTATTGGTCTCGAGTTCACTGTGTAATCTGCTTGCTTTTATTCGGAATGCGTTGCACGAGACGAATCTGTACTGTTCTGTTTGATTTATCGGAAGAACTTGCGAAGCAACTTTGTAAGTTCATTTTCGATCTTTATTTAAATTCCAACAGCTGATTTGCGCAGTTAGGGCATAAGTTTACAGTTGATACTGACAGTCACGGTTGAGGTCTTTTGTCGTCTGTTGCTTACTCAACACTATTGTAGAACCACCGGTCAACTTTTATTTCGAATTCGGTGATCGCTATTTGTTTGCGTGTTGCTCGAAGACGGTTCGTTCATAACGACGGATGACTCAGGAGGCACGATCAAACTGAAGGGCGGGCTAGCTGAAATTAAGGATGGTGTGAAGGCGTACGCAGTGACAAATCAGCAGCGACGCAACAACAACCAAAGAACTCGGTGGTCCGTATAACCAATCCGTTTCTTCAAAATCGGAGAATTTGGGTTGGCATTTATTATGAATCCACCTTCGGTAGAAATCCGGGGTAACCAACACGTTTTTGCTACAACAAAACATTTCATCCAACATACTGAGCTAAGGGGGATAGCCGGACATCTGCTTTACTAGAAACACTGTTAGACCACCAAGTGTCTGTTCAAGTAGGCACAAAAAGTACAGTGCGATGAACCCCGTTGACTATCTTGTGATCAAAATAATGATATATGGCCTCAGTGCAACAAAATAGCCCAAGAAACGATTTCCAACGAACGTCAGTGAAATGTCAAACGAGGGCTTCACAGAAATACATAAACAAGCAATCGACAACCAAGGGACACGACAAGGACAACACATTCCAACACAGAGGAAGACAACCAGAACACAAGTAACGCTCGTCTATGTCAAAAAGCTGCTGTCCAGAAGTAAATGTCCGTATCGGGTACAGACAAGATTAAGTCCTGTAAACATGATTGAATGGAACAGTGCGATAAAACGATTGCACAACAGTGAGAGACCAAAGTGAAAAGATGTGCTTGAAGAGAGAACCGGAATAAAAAATATCAAATAACCGACCAGCTTTGCGTCGATCATGGAGAGTTCATGAGCACACAGGCGTGGCTATAAAAGCTTTGACCCTGGTTGGAGATTTCGGGACCATCCCTACCGTCGGCTAGAAACATTTTCTTATACCGTATTGTGTCGCAGTCCGTACCTGCAAACCCGCTGACACCTTTTTCGGAAAAACTCACTTTTTTGTCCGTTTATTCTCTTTTTATTCTTTTCCCTTGCTATACATTCGTGGTTGTTTATTAACCTCCAACTTCGTGGACTATTGTCAAGACCGATGACAGTGTAAGCCAGTGTACTCACGACTACGTCTGAAGACTGAAAACGATTGGTTGATTCAACTGATATATACAAAGATATCGAAGTGTACAACACGAGAGCTGAGTTGAAGGTTGTTTTGAAGTGAGTATAGATGAGTCTACGTTCCAACGTGCTACAATCGCTCATCAAAACTGTGCTCAATCGATATATCAATGTAGGGAGGTGAAATAGAAAAAGCTCATGGTAAAAGCACATCTTCGCAAATTTACAGTGTGTAAGGTGGCAGTATGAATAGGTCGTGATTGGTTCGTATATAATACAACTTTCCAGGCCAAATTCAGCCCACTGCTTTCCAATAAACATTGATCATTTATTAGGAAAAATGGATGGAAGGCAATAATGAAGGATGAGGTGACTGGATGCTTTTGTCACAGGGTCCACTGATCATCTCAAACCAAACGACGCCCATAGCGTTGTGTTGGGAAGGACATTGACACTCGAAGCCATTGTGGGAACTGTCGCACACAGGGTATATAAACAGGAAGTCGAGGTTGAAAAACCATTCACACGCGTTAATTGTCCAGGAAATTGTCATACTAGTAAGCATTCGATTAAGCGATTATTCCAACCTAAGATATCTGTTCACGGATTTTCCTAGAGAAAATTGGTGATGATTTTGGCTCAATCTCGTATGAGTCAGTACATGCATAGAGGCTACACGCTTCTCAACAATATGATGAGTGTAAGGTATCCGCACCAAATGTAGTACGAATGAAGTTGAATAGTTTGTCAAGGTGATTTCGATTTCAACACTTCTGAGGAAGGCCACCCGAGGTAGTTGAAACGTAGAGTATTACAACTTGCTCGAAACGTTGTGTTACTCCCAATCTGTTTATCAATATGATGAGTGGTCCATTACAGTAGGTGCCGTGGATAAGAGCTTCGGTTTCTTTAAACGAAGGCTGCCCATTTGAACCATCTGTAGACTGTCTTTACATGATAAACCCAAACAAGAACGAGGCTGGTCGAGGAGTGCCTGATTGGGAGTGCGCATCACAAAATGTCGCGTACTCTCAAGCATCTGTGGCGGACGCAGTTATAACTTGCTTCCGAAATGTCATCTAAAATTCACTGCTTAGCGAATTACTATCCGGAAGTGCGCATTTCAACAACGTGTTGTGTTACAATAAAAAAACGTCCAACCTACTCTTCCCTGACCTACGTGATTTAGTTGTTACTTTTGGTCATGTGGATTAGCCAGGAGGATTTTTGAAGACGTGCACAGATGCTGTTTTCTATGAGAATGTAAGAGGATTTAGTTTAGGGTGACAACACGCGAACCAAAGTAATCTCCGAGCGACTCAAAGTGGAGGTAACTGCTCTTACAGGACTGTTGGCAATGTAGAATATGTGTAGTGAGGATATACGATCGCACCATGCTACTCACACTACTATTCAGTAGCCGCCTGGATCGAAATGATCACGGGATAAATACGGGAGACATATGGGAAGGATCGTTGGAAGGCAGAATGACATTTAATGACTTTCGCCACATGACGGAACTGAGAGATGGTGTCCAAAGCGACTGGAGCACCCTCAGAAGAGCGCGGTGTGCAAATGAGTGTTTTTGTTCTTAGTCCAGTTGAGAGGCTTAAGTAGTGTACTGGTTTCTCCAATAAAACAACCTTTGTGTCGTCCGCCTTCTGGATTCACAACATATGGACTATCGGAATAGTATGAAGGAACAATCTCCGGAAGGACAGGTTTAACACTATTCCAGTAGGGCAGCAACAAGCTAGTGAGTCTAAACCAGACACTGAGCAAAGTGTGACCGTATGTGACACTTTCAGAGATTTAATTGCGTGTGTAAAGTGCTTCACAAGGTGCTCCGAAAAGTAACTGATAACTGTATACAGTTGGGGAGCCAGGGTTCGGACGACCTAAATGGAGGACAAATGGATATGAAGAAAAATTAGTTTGCACATCAAGCTCACCAACCACTATTGAAACAATGAATGGAGAAAAAGTTCGAAAATGGTGCGTCTCTGGTAAATAAGGCATAGAAGCGGAGTTCATGTTTCGAGAAGCACCTGATCCGTGAAGGCAGCTGCAATAACAGATTGATCAAAAAGGAAGCAAACTCGGACTATCCATTGACAACAGCCAGCTCTAAATTGGAGTAGACGACTGGTACAAACAGACTAGGCAGAAGGCAACACAATCAGTCAGTAAATGTGGAACGGCTAGTTGATCAGGCAGTACCACTGACTCAAGCACAGTTCGACCGGATAAAGGAAGGCATTGTGCCCAAGAATAAAAAACGAATACTGGCCGATCAAAGCGATTGAGTGACTACTGTAAGCATGCACAAACATTACTCTTCTTTTAGCCGTCGCAATTTCTTCTTTTTGTGATTGACCTACAATCTGTAGAGCATCTTCCATAGACGCAAAAAGGGCTGAGAGAATTTCTTTACAAACAGTCCGTCCGATTGATCACTGGCGGGTGGTGGGCGGTTTTTAGACCCAGCTGGAACTCGCTAGCACCGCACATACCAGAGGAATCAAACTAACGATTAGTTCACAAGTTCCAAATTGGTAGCCGGCGACCGTGTGGGTAAATGTCAAGGCTACCACTCAGACACTTACTCACAGATTGTGGGTTCGATTCCCCGGTGTGGGTGGTGCCATCGGGATCCCACAAAACCCCAACAGCTGTCTACCATTTTGCTGATGATCAAATGTAACAGTTATTTGCGAACTCAAAGTTTTTAGTAGCATATAATGTTTTTAGGGCTAGACTCCTTTTTCAAAGTCCTAGGATTGACCATGTTATTTTGACTAGTGGGAAATGCACCGCTTCCCAGTGGCTTGTTGATGATTTTGTCCGTCGTTGTTTTGCAACCTCTTGTTTGGTTATCTGCCAACGATCAATCAGGTTCGCTTGTTATTACATGTCGCACTGTTATTGGGTTCTGTAATCACTTTGCTTTGGTGTCCTCCGAAGATTTGAAGTTGATTGTCCAGCAGGAGCTTACAAATAATGGAGCTATTGACAAGGATGTTTCCAATCTGTTCACCAACAACATCTCCAACAACATTTCCAAGTAGTGCAACATAAAAAGTGACAAACAACATCACGTAATTTTTATTGGACTCTGCCGCTAATGTCTCCCTCGAGACTTGGTTATGGTGACATTTTCATACGGATTTCGATAACTAAGACGATTCGTGTAAGGTTAGTTGATTGCAGTGGAAGCCAGGGGTTGTTGAACCCACAGAAGTATATTAACTTCATTTTCCACAAACAGCTCACGTGATTTCAACTTTACAGAAGCGGCTCAAACAAGCCTCTTTTTGATATCCGCTATTAATGCTTCGATCCGTCCAAAGAGAGGGTGATAATTTCGTCACGTACGCAGGCATTGCCAATAATGAGTGCAGGCGTTTCAAGTTGTGTTCCATTACAGATGATCAGTTTGGTTTTCGTCAGTGACCTATGATCTCTGACTGATATAAATGGTCGAACTGGTAATTTGACGAAAGTCGAGCAGGAACCAAACATTAACCTATGGTTTATCATAGTTGACGATCACTGGCTTATTAACTTCAAGCGTGATACTGCCATAATTCAGTATTCAGGATGCCAAAAAATCAACCAAGCCTATGCAATAGAACATATATCTATGACCCGCAGCCCAAACAAGCAAACTCCAACTGGTTGCTGGCATTGCTGTGAATGGCATTTCGCACGATTTTATATGACCGGACACACAAGTATGCCATAAAGTGGGCCATAACAACCACCACAACTCATTAAAACAAACGGAAAATTGATACTTTGTTCATGCGATGCCCAAGAAACCGACCAGTCGTTTCTAAAGTTTATTGGCCACCTTTAAAGTGAATGTTAAAACTCGTGGAAAGTTCATTTCACTACGGCTTGTTTACAGTTAAACACAACACCAGGTGTCACTTTGATTTCTCATGATCTAGGACGCCCAATAAAAAAATCCACGACTCATGTAGCTTGTAGTACTTCAGATGGACTGCTCGAACGAATATCAGAACTCGAATACATTATGTCCTTTAATGGAAGACCATTCAGAGGTACTTGCTACCTTTTGGATGTCAATCTCAATCTTCTCGGACTTGATTGCACATGGTCATTCAACCTACTTCTCAACAATACCTATGACAAGTTACGCACTCCTCAAGCTCACTCCTCTAACTGCACTACAGTCAGGAGAAATGTAGCTTACTGAAGAGTTAAAAAAACGAGTTGCGAAAGAGATCACCACATAGCTTGGTCGCTCCATTCAAGTTCAGGCCAACCTGAACCGCCAACCAGAGTTCAAGTACGTTCCGTCCTATATGTCCGATACTATTATACAGTTGTACCATTGATAGATCAGGAGGTTAGAAACTACAACAGTCATTCTACCTGCAAATTATTCACCACAGGCAACTTTAATCGGAATGGTTAAAAAGCCAAATGCTTCATTTGTGCTGACCATTCCACTGACTTAAATACAGTCCTAGAATCATAGCAGTATCCTCTGCCTTTACCAGAAGATTGGTTAACAATTCTCAACGATAGGATGCATTTGGTCAAATTGGACCTACCTGATGCTTATTTCGAAAATGAGGTTGACAAGGACTCAAAACAGCTTTTAACCACTATTAGCCTTCGTCGTCTGTTCCACCACAATTGTCTCCCATCTGATATCAGGATTGCCCTGCCAACTTTTCAATAAGTAATATACCTAACGTTACTTGGTTTTCCACGGACATCAGTATACCGATCGATAAGACTTCGGTGAAATTATCTGACAGTCTGGATTGTGTTGCAGAGAATAAAGGATTATCGGTTTTATTTGCGTCCAGAAGAATGCGAGTTTTTTCCTCATCAGATCAATTATTCTGGATTTATAATCGATCAGAGCAGTAGAAGTTCTGACTCTGATAACCTTATTGTTATTCAGAATAGATCACCACCTACTGACCTAACAACTCCAATTTTTGCGAGACCAGTGAGTTGCTACAACACATTCCTGCATAACATGCACGAATGTCGCGTACCACTCAGTCAGCCACTGATAAGGGATATTTAGATGCTGGTTCGCTACTTACAATATGTTGTAAGTAATATCGGTAAAACTAAACATGTAAATTGTATAAGAAGGGTATGCAACAAGCGTGATGCAAGTAATGGACAAATATAGCAAGTGTAAATACAGCAAAGGTTCGGACAAAATACAGAGATATAATCCGTGGGTGTATAAGGGAAGTGTTGGATGGAATCCGACATATGGTGACCTGATGATCTACCAAATGGAAACACTGTGTAATCGACGGAGCCTTGGAGTCGTTATTTGTCCAATTGCGTACGATGGACCCAGACAGGTTGTGTTTACATGTGTGTACAATCTCGTTGTCTTGTCAGTTCCCGACGAAGGCACTAGGTTGGATCACGTGTCGTAGGCTAATGTCCGAGATGAGGTTGGTTGTGTGTGTGTTTACGTGCCGATCTGTGTGCATGTGCACGTGGCATTGACTGCAGTGGTGTTGGCAAACCGAGTTTTTCGAAGCCACTGCGTTTGCATGCGTATAAGGATCGCTCAGCGGTGGTTGTAACCTTCTGTTCACATGTAACAGAGAGCCGGTCCAGAGATATGACCTTGGCTACACCATAGTATGCTGCCACTATCCTCTGCCAGCGTTTTGGTTGGGGACAAACCGCGACGTCAGTCGTAGGGCAGCCGGTCGGTGGATCACACTCGTCTTTGAATCTGGCAATTATTGTATCGGTTGCTGCGGTGTATCAGTCAACGACTTTTCAATGTATCCCGATTTTAACGCGTCGAATGGGATGGTGCCTTTACTGTTACCCTTCTTGATCGTGAAGCATGTTGGATGACGACTGAGGACAAGATGGGGGCCGTCGTGCGGTGGTTGTAGAGGAGGGTTGACCGCATCATTACGGACAAATACGTGTGTGCAAGTCATCATGTTCATGCTGTGATGTTGGTCATATGTTGTTGGAGTCGAAGGACATAATCGGTGGAATCTGCGGTGTCCAACGTGTTTGAACTAGTGACCAACTGCCCTGGAAGGCGCAAAATAGTACCAAAAACGAGTTCTGCGTAGGAAGTGCCTGTCCTGTTTGATGGACGAACGGATGCCTAGAAGAATGATTGGGAGGTGTTCCGTCCAGCTAGTCGGATCTTCATGGGCCTTCAACGCAGCTTTTAGTTGTCGATGGAATCGTTCGACTAAGCGGTTGGCACACGGATGATACGAAGTAGTTGCCATGTGCTTGGTACCAAGTAGCCTAGTAAGTGCACCAGAAAGATGGCATTGGGGTTGTCTTTCTCGATCAGTGGCTACAATTGTAAACGCAACAAATATCTATCTCTTTACCGATACGCGCTCTACTGTGGTCGCTGCGGTGTCCCTGAGTAGAATAGCTTCCGGCCATCTTGTGAAACGATTTACATATATCAAAATATGCGTTAAATCATGTGTTGGTGGAAGAGGTAAAACAATGTCAACGTGGGGTTGTGAAAATCGAGCAGTTTGACGGGATACCTTAGAATGTTGGCAAATGAGACAGGTTCTTGCCCATTCGCGAACATCGGCGTTGATACTCAGCCAGACGAGACGATCGCAGATTAATTTCACAGTTGTCCAGATACTTGGGTGTGAGGTTATGAAAGACATCAAAGACTATTCGACGATAGGATACCGGTACAAATGGTCGACGGAGTGGTTTGGAGACATCATTAATAATGGTTCCGGTGAAATCATGAAGTGAAACAGTTTGTGGTTTTAGTGCTGAGGGAGTCTGTAGGTGTTTTTGTAGTTCAGGGTCCGATTTTTGTTCCCCCGCCATTCTCGCTAAAGCGATCAATCTGACTTTGCTGATGCCGTCAAAATCTGGTCGTGATGAGGTGTCCGCGACCACGTTAGATGATCTGAAAGTATATCAGGTATCAACTGTGATCTGTGAAATAAAATCCAACTTTCGGATCTCCCTAGGTGGATACTTGGTTGAATTGTGGTTGAACCCGTGAGCTAAGGGTTTATGGTCAAGATACACACAAAATGTTCGATCTTCAAGTCAACGTAGAGAGTGTTTAGTAAATAGATGATTGGACAACAAGTCTCTGCCAAAAGCGCTATAACGCGTTTCCGTCGATTGGGTTTTTTTCGAGAGCGGTTGAACGTTCTGATTTGATCATTCGGTCATGCCTAATGTGAGGTCAATGGCGCAGTGGTTAACACGGTTGCCTCATGATTGGATAGGTCGCAGTTCAAATCCCGGCCGTGGCAAGGATATGCACTACTGACGAGCTCTAGTGAGAGCGAAACTCGAGTCTGGTGCTTCTTTTCGAAAGAGGCTGGCTTGAAAGTTTATCTGAATGCGAAGTCTGCGACCAAATATGAGTGATGATCAACTTGAAAAAATGCAAGTGGTTGCGTTTATCCGTCTACGTGTTGATCTAAAACAGCACTAATGGCTAAGTTGGAGGCATAAGTGGATAAGGATGGTTGTGGATCAGCTTGCACGTGGTGCAACATAGTAACGTTGACTAAGGCTCTCTTGATACCTGAGAAAGCCTCTGTGACAGTATTATATATAGCAAACTTAGAATCGTTTGGAGACAGGAGATTGGTCAGTGGCAACATTAGCTTAGCACCACTAGGAATAAGAAGGCCATAAAAATTAATCACACCTAAAAATCGTTGAAGTTGTTTGGGAGATATTGGCTTTTGGAAATCGAGAACTGCCCTCACTTTGCCAATCGATGGTGCAATGCCGTTGGAGTCAATCACGTGACCAGGAAGACTTTCTGAATTGACGTTTTGTCGGGTTAGTTGCAGTTCCCAAATCCGAAGGACGCTGGAATAGTAACTGTAGATGTCATAGGTGTTCCTCCTCTTCTATACTTGCGACTAACAGATCATCCAGATATGCAGAAACAAAATGAAACTCGCTTAGTAGCTGGTTTACAAACCTCTGAAATGTTTGCGTTGCTTTTCTTGAACCAAAAAGTGCTATTTCAAAGAGTGGATTAAAAAAGACTAAGTGGTGTAGTGATGGCAGTCTTTTTAACGTCAGATGGCTCGACAGAGATATGGTGCTAGGCATGGATAAGGACATGGGAAAATATTGCTTTACCACAAAGGGTTGTTGCCAAGTCATGAATGTGTGGTAGGAGATATCTGTCTGGTACCGTAAGTTTGTTTAGCCCCCGGTAGTCTCCACTTAGTCTTCAGTCGTCATTTGCTTTGGGTACCATGTGTTGTGGTGATTACCACTCGCTTTTGGAAAGCTGAATGAGACTTAACTGGAGCATATGCTGGAATTCATCGTGCGCAAGTTTCGACATCTCCGGCTGGAGACGTCGCGGTCTGGCGTGTGCCGGGTGCCCTTCAGTGATGATATGGTGAGTGATGTTGTGGTTAATGATTACATCACGAAAATTTAGTTTGTTCAGAGTGGAAAACCGATTAGGCAGTTTCTGGTACTTCTCCTGGTCGGTCTGAGGTAGTAGAATTGGGCTGATTACTGTAACAAATGCGTGAAATCCCTTAACTGACTGACAGGTTTTTGCGATGGTTTCTAAGATCCAACAGCAATTTGAAGTGTAGCAGTAAATTGGTGCCAATGATGGCTTTTGGGATGTCAGCTACAGTAAAAACCCACGTGAAGGGACAACGAAGACCAAGGTTGAGCTTCAATGACTTCTGTCCATAAGTGCTAATCGTCGTGTTTCTAGCCGCGGTTAGAACAAAGTTCCTGTTAACATCCTTCGGAGTGGATGGGATCACACTGATTTCTGCACCTGAGTCCACTAGGCATATGGATATTGAGTCTCAGACGAATGAGCGATGACTAGAGGAGCATGTGTCAGGTGCAGTTGTCGTCATTACTGGCTGGCTTCGTAGTTTCCCGCTGAGTTTCTGTGGTTTGAATTGGCAAAATGGGCTACACTTGTGAGTACCTGCGCCGAACTTGAAACGAAACCAGCAGAAAATGTGGTTGCGACTTCCAGATTGATGAACTGAAGTGCTGGGAGATCGCGGTGGTCGATTGCGGTTGTGGCTACTGGATTGATGAATTGAAGTACCGGGACAGCGCGGTTGCGACTCCTTAGCTTTTGTTACAACTGTAACTAGTTAAAGTCACTATTGAGCATTTCGATTTGTCGTGGCAAAAGTTGTGTCGCAGTTTCTGGTGGATGTGGAGCTAGAGCATAAATCTGAAAATTCTCAGAGATACTCATGGTGCCATTCGCCAGCTCATCTAGTTCATCCAAGGATGTTGTATCGCTAGTGATAACGACCTCCAGCTATCCCGATTGATAGCAAAAATACTGAGCAAAAGAAACACGACAAAAGTGTGTTGTATGTTGACAAGGGGGCATTATATATGAAAACAACCTAGTAACTGGCCTCAGAAGCCAGGCTTCGGCCTTGACTGACGATTGTTTTGATCACCCTATGACATGTTCCAGGGTTGTTAGTGATACGGTCCGTTCACGTTTATGTCCTGCCGGTGCATTTGATTGACCTTTCGATGAGCGCCGTGTTGTGCATCACGACTGAGGTCATTTTGTATTGACCCCTTCCTGATAAAGGGCATGTGTCTTCTGGATGCCAAAATGCTACGGACGAAGTTAGGTAGTCTTTATAGGGACAGTTGGCAGAATAATACTTCGTCAATGTACCTACCGTCCAGTATCCATTGTAGCCTCTGAAACAGTTGAGATGGTTTGCGATCACCAAGCTCTTCACCGCTGATCAGAGATTCAAGTCGCGTTTGCTCATATCGGCCGAAAAGCATTATAGGCAGATGAAAAGGGGAAGCTTAGCAATTCCATTTACTGTAAAAGTCCCACAACCTGTTTTACAGTCGATAACCAAAAACCACCACTTTCTAGTTTTGGTTTCAAAAAGGTACTGTAGTATACTCAGCCAGTTGATTGTAGCGATCGGCCACACTGTTGCTCCAATAGTGACGTACCTTAGAATACTATCAAGGTTTATCCACGACTGATTGACCTGCCACTGTTTCGAAAGAAGGTATGATTGTGGCCGCCAGAACAGTCGGGGATGATGTTAACCAGATCGTTGGTAATGCAATTCGTGCGCTACCAACTACATTCGAACCAGTCAAACCTGCCTCTCGAGGTGACAACGTTTTAGCAGGCCTTCAAGCACGCGCGAGGATCTTCGTCAAGGCCTCTCTTTCTGGATTACACCTCTATGCTCCACAACGTAACATTTGGTTGTGAAAGTAAGATTAATCACGTGATATATACGTGCTGTCCACCAGGTCAACCAACAGCCGTGATTACAAACGAAAGGCATCGCACATTGCTTCAGTGGGCGAGTTGGACCTGCATTCGTCCAGTGGCAGACCAGTGTGGTAAACCATCTGCGAATTTGAACGGAGATCAGCGTTGCCAACGCAGGCTGCGCTTTGGTTACCACCACGGATAGTTGTGCGTAAAAGCATGCTGATGAAGCCTCTTAGGAGCTCAGTTAGTCCCGGGACTACTCGACCCCGACTGGGATGGGTAAATTTCCCGGCACTAATCCACGATTGTGGCTGCGCAACTAACTAGTACCAGTAAATAAGTTTGCCACCAAGGCAATGGAGATGCATTTTTAGTAATATGCGGCTTCGACGTGCATTTGCGTTTACGTTGGGATAGTGAATGAGTGTAAAACAACCAATCGAAAGAAGTCTATAGACACGGATGTCAAAAAATTCTAGGCGTATGTAAACGGGTCCCCATGGATGTTAAACCATACGAGGATGGAATCTATTGAACTGACTATGTACGCACAACTAAAGTGATAAAATGATGCTCTTTCATGTACCTGCGAATGCTTGGGATCAAAATCGTATCAAGAAAAGTCCTCGCTCGCAGGTGTATTTCACACGTTGAGTAGACAGTATATTTATCCGCAGCCACTGTCACTCTCTGCAGGAACCGTTCACGATAACTTGTCACGGAACCACTAGCGATCTACAGAACAAACTGACAACCAACACCGTGGCCGACTGTCCAAGTTCCGGAACACCCAAGACTGTTAACGTCGAGTTCGTCTTGACAAACTAGCCGTCTGAGAGTTCCCTCTTGCTAGTCAAGGGGAGAAAATTTGACAAAAACTGACAATAGTGAAAGGTGAGATCTACACCAGAGAAGTTAATTAGAACCGTTCACGAAACTCCGCAGAAGGATAAGAACAATGTGAAAAATGGCGGTTATATACAGAAAAATTTATAAAAACAATGCCGCCAAAACAAACGTGAAACTGAATCTCATTATAGAAAACCACTCAGAGTTCTGAAAAGACAAATACATGTAGAGATAGACCCGAGTGATAGAAAGAAATCTGAGAATGGAAGTAGACGGATAGATGTAGGGAGCGCGTGGTACAAAAGACCTGGTGTGCGCAAGAGCAGAACGGGGATTTCTAAATGTGGCAAAATCCGTCAAATATCGATGGTATAATAAGTAACGGCGCGTTTTCTGAAAAACGGAGTTTGAAACTCGGATATACGTGGTATATAGCAGAAATATTTGGAAGAAGAAGGGAGCGGGTCGGGACTACACAAGAGTTCCAGCGAGAGATCGAGGCTGAAGCACGAAAAAATGAGAGTACTGCGAAGCGATTGGCTTGGCAACAAAAGTTAACGGCCTAAGTTGTGCGAGTCCGGCGCGATCCGTTGGGTCTTGGGAACCGTTCAAGTTCAACGGACGGAATGCATCCGCATGCTGGAGAGCATCCTCAGGAAAATTCAACGCAGCAGGCACGGCGTTGTCAGCGTCGTTCGGCAACTCTTCGGTATCCCCACCAAATAAAAACACACATCCATAGGCAAACACACAGGAGAAGCCGAGACACTTTGGGGGCCCAAAGAGTAGGTCCAGATAGTTCGGTTTTGAGGCGGTCAGCCATTGACCGGTGGCCGGTGACCATTGACCGACGGAGTGGGGGTTCTGTTCCAGCGACAGACGAATGCGCAGGCTGTAGACTGCCATGGGATGAGAGGGTATAATGCGTTCGGTCTTCAGTGGTTTTGCTAAGCTACCCGTTACACTGTGACTGTCGTGGTGCATGGATGCTTCTGAAGCGACTGATGCATTGGTGCGCGATCCAAACAGCCGACGTTCTTGGACGGCCAGTGCTTCCAG
This sequence comes from Paragonimus westermani, assembly GCA_008508345.1. Classification (NCBI taxonomy): domain Eukaryota; kingdom Metazoa; phylum Platyhelminthes; class Trematoda; order Plagiorchiida; family Troglotrematidae; genus Paragonimus; species Paragonimus westermani. The sequence continues at coordinate 34,997 of QNGE01002633.1, forward strand.
CCGCTTAGTCCGTTTTTCTGCTGTACGCCGGCAGCCTGATTTGAAGATAGCGGGTGGACGGTGGATACTTTCCAGAATATCTACGGGACGAGTAGGAGAAAACAAACGATGGACAAGATACAACTGGAAAGCCAGAGAGACGTGCAGGAATAAAAATACAGTGGACAGTTAATCGATTAACTCACTAACTCGTGAAGACTCGATATCAACTAGAGTGAAAACAGTGGGCAGTTAAAATGATAAGCAGTTGGAAGCGAGAAGTCGGAGCATACAAGTCTAGACATGCTATTCGAAATTTCGTGATATACAAACAGCATCAAAGAGCCGTAAAGTTGATTTCAGCTATTCCACTAGAAGCAGCGTCCGCTGTAATACACTCTCGGACTCCTAGTGGCAACAAAGTAAACAAAGACGAGCACTTCCCAAAATTAACACGTTCTTGAACACCAGTGAGCGACGGGTGATTAACACACACGACAGAGAGTGGTTATTACCACTGTTATGTAGGCGGTCAAACAGTCTTGGAATAAGACAGTTACATTGTATCCAGGTGGACAGAAGTGACAAAGAAATAACCCAAACAAGTTAAATCTCCTCGTACAAACACCGAATGAGGGAGTAGAAAACGCAGACAGTAGCCTAACAAGAACCGGATTGAGTCTATAGTGCTGCTTTTCGAAAAGGATTGATCAGAAAGGTTCACTCGAATGCTAACGTTGGCATGCAATAAGGGGAGTGATCAACTAGGACCAGATGAAAACAGTAGAAAAGGTGGTATGTGTGAGCCAACAGAGCTCCCAGCATACCGGGTGGTAGGGATCTACACCATTAACGATTAAACAAAGACTATGAGGCAGTTAGGAAACTGTTTACCTTAACAAGCCCCAACATCGATGGTAGATAGTGTTAGGCAGGTTGGGCACAACCTTGTGCTTATGCACATGGCGGGTTGGAAACATTATCCAATATGACAGCATATCAACACCAATGACAGACCTAAAACCATACGATCAATAATCTTGCCAACTAACTTTATTTCCCTCAGCATCTCTATGACCATTCCTTGGAACTTCCTTTATCATGGCCGTGATAAACAGCGGTTCGAAGCACAGCTAAGCGCAGAGCCAGCAGTGTACGTAGGTATATAAATGTGTGGTCTACGGATCTGCTCCTGGGTCGCGAGTTTCGAGCTCGCGTGGCCAAGGCTAGCACTGCTGTTGGGTTCGGTTTAGATATAGTTCATTTTTTCTCGCGACATATTGCTGTTGGTGATTATGGTTGCCTTCCGAGTCATTCACAAGGTTCGCCAAGCTCACGCCAGAGTTGTCAGGGTTAGACTGTAATCAACAGCCGGGAGTATGTCCATCAGACTCTACAATCCCTGTCTGTGTGCCTAAAAAAAAGTTCGTGCAAACCCTACATCTCCCTCTGCCAACTATTCCACAGCCACTTGAAACCCAAGCAAGTGTGAACCATTTGACACCGACGAATGCACGTCTCACGGCAGGCACGAGTGACAGTTCACACATTCACTGACACTCCCATCCCCTCCCTAACAGACTGTGACCTGCCCCATGTCTACGATTTCAATGACCCATTTGACTTGTTCCCATTTTTCAAGTATCAATCCCACGCACCCTATGTAATTCTAAGAGCTCGATTAGATTTACCGAAAACAGTTCGCATAATTGGCTTCTTATGGCTATTCTCGTCAACGGTGTTCTTTCATATACCATTTTTTTTTTACTTACTTCTCTCGTCAAAGCCATCAAGGTTGCATGATATTCATCGCTCACCTCACTGTAACCTTTGGAAAGTTAAAAGACTAAGTAACTCTACGCCTTGATTGGTCATTTTGGAGATATGCCAATAACTTATCAATTCTGTCTCTCACTGGATGTCGGCCAAGCTATAGTCCATCGGCGCACGTGACTGACCTTGAGGTAACAGATGCAGCTTATATGACGCGCTGTGGTTGGACAGCAAGCCGAACCGCTGTGCTGAGATTTTAGCGGGCATGATCTAATGATTGTCTACAGAAATACGGATGAGTTAGTCAGATGTCGACTGTCTGTCATCACCCAATGAAGAGCATAGTCTGCTGCACAGTGCGGGTTTGTGGGTAAACAAAATTGCTAGTCTCAGCTTAGAAATACGGATCCTACTGATGAATGCCGGACTCATTCAGCCAAGACTCACCAGATTTGCTCGGCAGTGGACGCGCGTACCACAACATGGATGCCCACTGGGTTGTTAAAACCGTGAGCACTGATATCAGATGAAATACGAACTGTCAGTCGGTGAAACTCGTTCGGAATTGCAGTAAATTCACTAGCGCATACGGCTAACAATGTGTTTTACTCACACGGCGTGTACCAATATAGGACAAAAAGTCACCAGTTATTTTAGATTGCCACCTAAACAGTCAAAGTTGCTGAAACTTACCACCAGATTGATCGGCGCTTTGGATTACAGGGGACTTGGAGGCGGAGGACGTAGAAGGCAGGGACATTTCTACCACCATCTCACCAGGTTCTTCGGGGTCGGAACCGCCTTGCGTCAAAAGCACACCGGTTCGCTCCAAACTGTTTGCTAAAGCCGAAGTGGATGGCAAGGATGAGGAAGTGTTTCGGCTGAGAATGACTGGCTTACGCCGCTGCCAATTTCGGCGCTGTTTGACCGCCTCTTCTAGCAACTGGTCGGTGGATTGACTGACGCACAACACGGTGTACACAATGTCGGTCGGGGTATCGCAACAATTCGGCATCACCGAATCGGTTTTGTCGGTATCAACATACGGTAAGCCAATGATTGCCTCATGGTAGAAATCGATGGGTGGACATCCTGGAACGTTGATTGGACAGTGGATTTCAGTCCAAAACCACTGGCTTGAAAACCAGTCTATGGATGGGGGAAAAATAACATAGGAAAAGAGTTTGTACAAACGGGGTAAGCAGTTGTTAAAACCTCACCAGCAGTGGGGAATCAGAACATGAGACTTGAGAAAGTACACTGGATTTTCTGCCACTCAGTAGGTGACCAAGACGAATGTGTCATGATAACCATAAATATGACCTGTCTGACAATCAGAAGGCAGAAACCTATTGGTCCAAGTTGGCCAGACCACCAGTGGCTGGTAAGACAGACAAACAGGCGATAGAATGGAAGTACATTGATCTTCTGCAACAGTAGAAACGCGTTCGCAACATCTCCCTTTTCAACAAAAGTGGGTTAATCACGTCATAAGAACGTTTTCTGGGGTTAACACATAAACGTCTGATTGGTTGACGAACACGATTAGATCTGCGAAGATCCAAAGTGTATGGGGGGACTGGGAATATTTGGCATGTTTGTGTTAACAAGAGCGTATCTAGCAATATGTCAAGGGGTAGTCGATTGTCGGTCCGGAGGCAATCCTGGCGATCGTCAGCTCGCTGTCTCAAGTGATTGGTATGATGTGTCCAGATGGAGCTTCCAACTCTTACTCTGTAGAAAGCATTACCCTTGCGACTGACAATTAGGACTGGTAGCCAAAGTTCCCCAGTGTGAAGCATATTCCGCATATAGAATGTATCTCCTGGTCGGACATATCTGGAGCGTGCTCTATGATGCCTGTTAAACTGTTTCCACCGGCCTATCTCTCTACGTTGGATTGATATTTGGCTGTATAGCGTCAAGTGGAATTTTTAAATGTCGTCCAAGAAATGCTGCGGCCGATGACTGCTGCTTCGGTATTGCTGGGTAGGCTGTTAAACGGTAGGCCCTCAGGAAAACATCAACCATTTCCTCTACATTATCTTCTATCAGTTTCTGTAAGGCCCTCTTAAACATATCTACAAATCTGTCCATCTGGACATTAGACTGTGGGTGATAAACTAGCGTGAATACGTGATGAACGCCGTTGCTAGCAAAATATGCTCGGAATTTCGCTGAACTGAACTGTGGTCCACTGTCCGTCACTGAAACTTCCGGAACACCATACACAGCGATTATTCATCGAAGATGAGAAATGGTTGTTGACTTTGTATCTACTAGCATAAAGAAAACTTCCGGCCACTTTGAGTGTGCATCCACTGCTAGTGTTGTGTCCGCAAAAGACGCTTAGCCTGCGAGTCCTTTTGTCACTCAAACTTTCCGATAGGTCATGTCGAAAACTAAACCACAAACGCGTGCACTCATTTGCATGGCCGACATGCACTCACATACACTTGGTGATAGTACGTTGTCATTCGCCTTGGTGAAAGTTCTCGCACTGCACGTGTACACTGTTCCGGTAGTCTCTTCTTGTCCGTCGCGTTCGGGGCTTGTCCTCTTGTTCCTGAATGTCGCCTGTGGGTAAGATGCCGCTTGTGAATAGNTGGACCTTGACGTGGTGTGACGGCCTGCGCACCTCGATGACCCATTGGACTAAACTGGACGGCGTGGTGACCACACCGATAGGGTTACTCATACCAGGCCAATAGGTAGAGGTCTGACAAAGCACAGTCTCTCGGTTCTCCAGGTTGGGGGTTGGAAGAAGATTGGCATCCTTCTACGAAAAACGTACCGGTTCTGGTACACTGCTATTCACCCACTGCCTTAAGATACAGGCTTTTGATCCAAAGGCTTTGTTTGAGAACCCTAGTCGTTCTACCGACTAGGTCTGGGCGTTCTGGCATTATCTCAGCTTACTACAACCGTGAATATTAACACCAGTGTTAATTCCATACTGCATCGGCCGTCTCGCATCATAAGACGGGTTCCCCTATCTGCTGCATACAGCAGGGTGGTTAGGTGAAAACATGCTACTGTTGACTTTCCCTTACTGTCCTATGCAATTTATCACTCAGGCCTCTCCTGATCCACGTTTGTCGTAATTGCTCTGCAGGTCTCACAATGGATATAGTTAATCATAGTAGCACTGTGTCGATAAGTCCCATCTCTTACCATTCGGCCCAAGACCTCCGTCTACGCCTGTATAGACTTAGAATGCGAATTAATGTAGGTGCTCTTAACGTTCGCTCTGTAAAACAGGCAGGTCAGCAGGCCACCCTCGCACGAACGTTAAACTCGTTGCATGTCGATGTGTGCTGTATCTCGGTGACTAGAATCTAGGACAATAGTCAACGTATGGAATTAACAGCTCACCTGCACTGTCTACCAGATTCTGGTCATACAATTTGGGTCATTCCACGGCCGCCGTTACTGTTCAGGCTGGAGTAGGTAGTTCTCAACATGACGGCTTCAGCCGCGTTGATAGATTAGATTCCTGTTAGCAGGCTTTGTGCCGTCCACTTGGCAGGTTCTATTAAGGCCAGCTCCAGCTCCAGAACTTTCGGAAATCTTTTAATTGTGTCTGCTTACGCTCCAACTGACTATAGCGACGTCGGTGTCAAAGACACGTTTTCCTCGGATCTGGCCGCTGTCCTTCGGTCAACACACGGATCTGATATAATCGTTTTGGCCAGATATGTGAACACCAAGGCCGGTCGTTTTGATGAGGTCGCTTCTGGTTTAGGTGGAATGTTTGGGATACCATCACACCTCACAGATAATGGCATACGATTGTTGCAGCAGTGTGCTTAGTATAGGCTATTTTTAGCCAGCACTAGTTTTAGGCATCGTGCTGTTGTATAACAGGCAGTTTAGCTGTGACTAGTGTACTACTCACAAGCAACATATTACCAACAGGCGACATTCAGAAACAAAAGGGCAAGCTCCGAACGAGACGGACAAGAAGAGACTATCGGAACAGTGTATACGTACTGTGTGAGAACTGCCACCAAGACGAATGATAAAGTACTGTCACCCAGTGTATGTGAGTGCATGTCGGCCGTGCAAATGAGTGCACGCGTTTGTGGTTTAATTTTTGACACGACCTGTGCGGAAGTTTCCGCAATAAACGAACACACAGACCAAGCGTCTTTTGCGGACACAACAGTTCGCGTCATTGGTATACTTGGCGTCCACCTTCTCCACGGATGATTGTTGCAGCAGTGTGCTTAGCATAGCCTATGTTTAACCAGCACCAGTTTTAGACGTCGCGCGCGCCATTGGTATACCTGGCGTCCACCTTCTTTAAATCAGGCCTGGTCTCAGATAGACCACATAGCCGTTAACTACAGGTGGCGGGGCTCCATTCAGCACTGTTGTTCTTATTGGAGCACGTACTTGGATTTAGATCATGCGTTGGCCCGTTATCGTTCTGTTCTTACTTTTGCTGGGCAACGACTCCGCCGACGGCAACGACTGGCTGTTGTGAAACTAGCAACATTGCCGATAAAGCATAATTAGCAAACCAGCTTAGAAAGCTACCTTAACAGTCCTCACTCCGGAAACCCTAATAACTGCTGGAATCAAATCCCACAAGTACTGTGGCATGTGGTACAGAGGTACATGGGTTGAACAGACAATGGACTTCGGAGTAATCCCCGGAGTTGTTAGAAGCCAGAAGGAACATTCCTCCTGGTAGTTCACATAGCAAGCCTAGAAGAGATATCCGTAAGAAACTGAAATGTGGTCTAAATGCTGATCGTGAGGCTTGATTAGTAGAAAAGGTAAATAAATGGAAACCGATTTTTCTCCAGGAAACATCGACAAACTCTTCAAGCTTATACGAGCCACTGGTCCCAGACAACCGTCCGTCAGTGAGGCTATCAGCGAGACAGGTGGCACACTCATTTTTAACAAGTCCAAAAGGTTAGATCGGTGGGCGGAACACTTTGAGGGTCAATTTAGCTGGCCTCCTGCTTCTACTGTGTAGCCACCAAAAACTTGTGATGTAATGATTTGGTCGGTAGAGATGGAATCGCCCACTAAGATGGAGGTCCGCAATTGCATCTCGACTCCCAAACGTAATAGGACTGCTGGTCTGTATAATCTCGTGCGGGCATTTCCCGAAGAAGGTGGGGATTCGTTAGTAGAGCCCGCCTTGACTCAATTGCTTCGACTCCTGTGGACGACGGGGACCATTCCTCCGTGCTGGGGTCACGCGGTTAGGGTTCCTTTGTGAAAACCACAGACGAATTAGGTTGACACCAGTCATTACTACGGTTATGACACTCACTGCACTTTGTCGACTGACTGCAGGGTTTCGCCCTTAACGGGGATGTATGGATCACATTTCTACCCCGACGAATTCTGGACTAACGTCATGTGTACCGCCGACCAACAATTGCCGTATTTCTCGACCGCGAAGGTGCATTTGATTCAGTGGATCGATCTAGACTTGCAGAGCAACTCAAACACAGGGGTCTACCGACCAAGTATGTGAACATACTGAAGGCGCTTTATTCCCATAGTTCAGGTCCGGTTAGGGTTCACGGTGAACTGTCTGACAGTTTCAGCACCGTGAGTGGCCTACTTCAAGGCTAAACAATCCCACCATTTTTGCTCAATTTCGTCAGAAACGATTCTCTACGGTACTCATAAGGTGCCCGCGTGGACCACCTACCTACTGAAAGACTGACTGATCTCGATTACGCTGACGATATGGTGTTGCTGTGTGACAATTTTCAAACAGCACACACAATGCTGAACGCTACATCACGTTCTGCTAAGTAATTCAGAACGCGCTTTGCAACCTCAAAATGCAAAGTGGTTCTTCAAGATTGCTGTAATTCCGTAGACTCAATAGTAGACAATGAAGTCATGGAGGTTGCTGACCGGTTTATGTACCCGAGAGGCTGAATCGGTGGCAGCAGAAGTGTAGGGAATGAAACAGAAACGCGTATCACTATGCCTAGTGCGATGTTCGCTAATCTGGGGCACCTATGGTGACAGAGAGGTACCTCTCTGAGGCTTAAGGGTTATATTACTTCACGGCACCGAAACTTGATCGCTCAGAGTGGAAGACGTGAACCGTCTTGAGGTGTTTGACCACCGACGTCTGCGTTCAATCACGCGTATCGGGTGGCACCAGCGAGTAAGCAACGAAGCGGTTAGGAACTGGGTGTTTGGCACTGATTGTCAAACGAGTTCTTTTGTTCACTCCTTACATTTGCACAGGCTTAGATGGTTAGGACATGTACCAAGGATGCCAGCTAGTCGTCTGCCACACCGAGCACTCTTTGCCGAAGCTGCAGCCAACTGGCGTAAGATGCGAGGTGGACAGATGATGAGCTGGCGTACAGAGATGAAATTGTTCACGAAGGAGTTGGCCACTGAGTCGGGTTCGTCTCCCGAGTTGGGGGCCTTGTGATTTACAGAGTTACTGGCTGGAGACGTTGGTTGAGGTGGCGTGAATGTTGTCGTTGTTTGGCCACATTGTCTGTGAAGTGAATGCATTTAGTGGTGCGGGGTAGTGGAAGTAGTATGGAAGCTGTCTTACTGATGACGTCTTACTTTCCTTCATAGCTTGCGTGTTTGATAGCAGGAGTTTAGGTATCTTGGTGTGGAATGTTTGTATGTAGACGTGTCTATTTCTAGTAGTTAGGTCCCTTCTTCCCTCTTCTTTTTTTGTTGTCTCTTCTTATAGAGGGCTTGTTTTTTTCTTCGTGGATGTATAGCAGCGAGGCATCAGTGTGAATCAGTGATGTATCAATGTGTGTGAGGTTCATTACGTGGTCTCATTGACTGATGTCATACTCTTTTGCGATGGCAGACTACGTTTCAATATATGGTCGCTTTTCTTTGACAGTTATTCCGCATGTAGATACTTTTTAGTTTCAAGGGAACCTGCGAAATGCTTTTCTTTTCTGATATCGTCGCTGATTTGTTGGACGCACGCAACTGCAGTTGTCATTGCAAAGCTTACCCTAAACTTGGAGAAATCGCATGCTTTGTTCACCTTTTGTACAAATCCGATAGCTGATTCTCAACTTGATTGCACTGTATGCATACCACGACTATGTTTTCGCTGATAGTTTGTAGATTTGTGAGAGTGGACGTGTTGCTCTTCTTACTGTAATTGTTTTCCATTCAGCGATTGTAACGTCCGTTCTAGGTGATCAAGACTCGTGCTCCCGTGAGTGTTTTTCTTGGCTCCGTGTTGCCAGATTGCAATCGCCTTTTGAGTTTTGACTTGATAAGCGTTATACCCTTTACGAAATGATACCTTTTTCCTGGTGACAATTGTTTTACATTAACGTGGAAAACAGTTCATGTTCAATGTGAACTGCTAAAACCTCGCAAAGTGATAAGATAGTTTCGGTCCCAAAGAGAGGGTTTCTCAGTGTGTTCTTGCGCTCGAAGAAAATCGCAGCTAAATAACACATCGGTTCGCACGGCTGACGAAACAGAGGATTTGCTGTGTGCATAGAACGTCCCTTTCACCCGAATAGAAATGCGTCAGTAGCTATGGGTTAGACTTGTTGAATGGGTAACAGGCATTGCGACTCGCCGTTATGATACTATGGCGCCTCCAAACACCTCTTTCAGTTACAGTTTGTTCATGTAGCTCTGTCGACTACCGGTCAGTATATGTATATAACGAAAAGTTGTCAATACTGTATGAACATATATATGTATCAGACTAAAACCCACTCTTAGTGAACAACGAAATGAGGCAGATATGTCACTACCGCAAATGAGAGTTTGTTGCTAGGCTAGATCGGATTACCTGGTTGACTCAGAGACCGCACTGAAGTCAGTGATTTTTTCTTCCAGTAATCTTCGACGAATGCGCTTGGAAGTTAAACCAAGATGGACGGAATCACGAATGAACTTCTCCCACTGCTGTCCAGCCTCGACTGCTTTGAGGTCACAATCAGTAGGAAGAACCTGTAACTTCTGAGGAAACTGATTGGGAAATTGACCGTGTCCTTGTCTTGCCGTGGGCAAAACGTGACATGTAAATATTCCGTTCTTTGGTCGGATGTACAAACCCTCGGTGGCCGCGATGGCTTTGCCATAAGCAGCACAATCAATAGTGTATTTGTACAGTAGGGTGCAGCATAGTTTACGAAAGTAATATATTTGTTAACAAAGAGGATTGGACGGTAAACACGAAATTGTTGAGCGTTTTCCAATTAATCCGGCCGTCTTTCGCTTCCAGTGAGTGAGGATCTATATCAGAACAGTATGTTCTCGGAATCCGCCCCATCTTTGTTGCTGTATCGTTGATTCGATACACACAACATTTACAACGTTAGCAACCTCACCACGGGTGTTAAAATCGATAACAAGCTACCCTTCCAGTCAACCGAAAACCTAATGAAACACTAGAAGCTTCAGATTACGAGAAACGTACACATACAGTTCAAATTTTCAGTTCTCTAGCAACAACCTAATTTGTCACGAAAGAAGCTGCATTCATGCTCTGTTTGTAAAAGTAAGAACACATTACAGCACCACAGAACTCGGAAGGAAGGGACGAAAGTAGATTTATGGAATATTTCTTCACAACCACTAGCTACGAAGTTTCATCAGACACAGCCTATCACAGAGTGGAAGAAACTCAAACGTTACGGAGCAGTCAACTAAACAGATTACTGCACCACACCTAAGAAACCTATCAGAAGTGACTGCAAGACGTCTGCGAATTCACAGTTTTACGATAGCAAACAAGCTAACTGTAACTATGCGAAAAATGTTATGATGCCCGAAAGGAAAACTTAAATCCACCGATAAGACGAATGTGGTATACAAAATTAAATGTAACCAATGCGAAAAGCATCCCGTCGGCCAAACTGAGCTAAAGTTGCCTACACGACCACATGAACAAGAATTAGCCATCAAGAGAAACAATCGCTTATTGTGGCTTCGTCGACGTGGATCGTGTTGGACAAGCGTTCAACATAGACACCGCGGAACTCCTTGCCCAATCAAACACAAACCATACAAAAGAACTTCTTGAAGCTTGATATTTGTCAATCAGTTCAATAAACAAACATCCAATTGGACCAAGCCTACGAACCAGTGCGAGAAACGGACGTGAACAAACACAAAGCTTTTACTAACTCCTAACACACAGCTGAACAGATCAAGATTAAAAAGAACGAAAGTCAGTATCCAGTCAAATGGACGTTCAAAGGAAGACATGACCAACCTGTTTGAAGCTAAAAGAGCAACAGTAAGCAGCTGTTCAGATTTCAGGTCAAAAGGCCGTGGTAACAAAGTGTAACCAATCCGACCTCAGGTAAAAGAAGCGATAGCAATCGAATTTCTAGCCGAAAGATCTTTCTATCGCTGTATTTAAAGACAGAGATTCATCGACCTACACCAACCTACACACTCAAGCTCTCACACACTGATGGTGTGCCCTCATTTGGTAGTGAAACGTTTGCAACCTAAGTGCCACGCTCGGCGAATAACCAAGCACCCGAACCATCAACCCGAGCTACCAAATCTACAACGGCTTCGTCTCAGCCAACTTACAGCTCAATCATGTCGCCGAAGCTTTCATACAATCGAATGAATCAGACACATTAACGTGCAAGGTATAAACAGTTGTAGTGGTGTGCAAATAAGCGTTGTAGTTAGGAGTTAAACAAAATCTAATCTCACACAATCGCTACCGTCAAATTTAGTGGCACTCTGTTGAACAAATGATTGAAAATCTTACATATCGTCCGTCTCCAAATGTCAGACGTAAAGCTGCAAGATCAGACTGCTTGTATTTCGACATGTGAAGTTCACTTGCAACCCTGTATGCTGCGGATGAGTAGGCGTTTTGTAGCATCTGTGCGGAATATAATCGAATTTTAGTTTAACCAAAGTATAACGCACCTTTGGGAAAGACTGTTTTGCATAAATCCGGGTTGATCGTGATCCACAGCTTACGGTTTGGATTCATCTCACTGCTGCTATCTGCAAGAATGTATTAACTAGAAAAAAATGTCTCTCAAGTCGCTTTGTTCTTTCGCTGTTCGCGTGAATAGCTTAACCGGCCGCAGTTGAATCAAAATATTGCGTCTGTGCATCTGATTCTTCTAAACAAGCATTTCAAGGTTTTGCTCCTCAAATTTCTACTCAGGATGACCATACTACCTGTCTCACAATCAACGTGTCGACCTCCCAGGTTGGATGTATGCAAGTACTTGCTCCAGTCTGATACTCTGAAGATGCTTACGAATGTGCGCATTCTTTATCTCCGGTTCCATGACAATTCGACCGGACAGTTCTGGTGGCTCCGGAGGATTATGGAACCTGAACAAAGTGCTGTGCAACGAAAACCACTGTCTATGCTCTTTTGTCGTAGTTCCGTGTACTTTCCATACAATTCGTAGCTTTCGCCATCATATGAACTAGCATACAAAGGTTTCTCAGATAGTAGCCTTTTTTGTAAATCCGTCCGTTCTTTTTGATGACCTCTTCGAGGCGTGTCAAATTTGGTCTTAAGTGGGTGTAAAACAGCAGGTTTTTGTTGCGTTACTAAGGCTCACGCGAACTTGTTTCTTCATATCTTTGTTCGTCCAACTTCAGATATATTAGTTTCTTATCGAGTATTTTTGCACAATTTTTATTTTCGGACTCATCTTTTAATACGCCATTGACAAACTAATGATTATACACTCCCCTGTATTGTTTATCCTGCCGGAAATCGCCAAGTTAGTACATTTTGTCGTTATCGTGGGGTGATTATTTTCCGAACAGCCCGTGTTTTACGCTGAGCAGTTAAGCTGTTGGTTTTTCTGGCAGACGTGGCAACATTTGGGAACAGTGTCTAGTGAGCATTGTTATCATGAACACTAACCAGTGATTCAGAAACGCTGTCAGAACCAATACTATCTTCTGGTCATTCAAACAGGAAATTGAATTGAGTCTGCACGGTCATCTGAGCATAATGAAGTACGTGTTTATTCGAATTGTTTGTGACAAAACAAGTCCCTTCAGCGGCTTGATTTGTTGGACCGCAATGATGCTTTAAGTTTTTAGTGAATTAGACCGTGGCTTCTGGGCTTCTAACGGACTGCAGTTTTAACCGTAAACCAAAGTATTTTACTTGTTTCCGGATCATTATGTTTCGGTTTTCCGCCTTTACCAGGGCCGTATTGATTGGCTGTCCGACCTCAGCAGTTTTGACACAGTCAAACTCTTTTGGTCCAGGGTTCACCTACGTCACATTGATCACACTACCGTCCAAAATCCGCACGTAAATGCCGGCCAATCAGGCTGCTTCCTTCCACCTGGTCCGGACGGGGAGCCCGGTGTTTTTCTCCTCTTCGGTGGGATCTCACCCGTGTCAGGCGCCTGTGTGGAGGATCTGTGCATTATTTCTCCAGACCGTGGACGCTGGTTCACAGCGAAACCGGTCACGTGTGGAGTTGGTTGGCCAGCCGGCCGTTGTGGACATTCGGTTTGCGCACTCGATTCCAATCGAGCATTGGTTATGTTTGGCAATCTCGAGTCTTTCATGGCCCCGTCGTTCGATATGGCTGCCCCCAAACCGTATCGCGGGCGTCCTGCCGGTGATATGTGGATCTTGACCCGATACAAACAATCTGAATCGTCACAGGGTTAGCTAACGATGATTTATCTAATATTAGCCGAACTTTTCATCCCCAACGCGAGGTTTTATATGGGCGCATCTGATTAGTTGCACGTATACCGTGTCCTGTCTGGCTTTTAGGTCTTATATGAACAGTGTTGATAATCGAGGTAGTGAACTACTCTATCTACGCTCACTTTGTCCATATGTTCCGTTTATCAACTGCTAAAAGTCTATCACATAGCTCCTTATTTACTATGGTCTCTGGCAGTTTGAAGAAATCGCCAGACGACCAGGCGATGACGTTGTCTCAGACTTATGCTCGCCTCTCAGTCTATCGCTGTTCAGTTGGCAGTGTTGAGCATTTTTGTGGCTAAGGGTGTGGATGCTGTTGACGTTGATCCGGGCTATTCAAAAAAAATTTTCACGTGACGAACATATCACCGTTTACCCTAAGTTAACTTTCAATAAAAGTAGTGTTAAGCTTAATGGTAAGCACTAGGAGTTTGTTTCGGACCACACAGCCAACTCGGAGAACACCCCGTTATCAGCACTAAAGTTGCTAGGTGTGGCTTGTCTTGTTTAGGCTTACGTGACCATCTCTGCTACTAGTTGAAAGCACTCATGATTGTCTGTCTGTAATAGTCGTGGTACTTTTTGTTCCTGTTCATCTGGGTACTTATCGTTTTCGTTCGTAACTGATAGCTCAGTACTCTCGGGCGTGTCTCATTTTGGACATGTATGCATGTATTCACTTGTCAGCGTTGCTACTTCTGTGTTCATCACGTCACTGTGGGATATGCGTTTGTCGTGCTGGCCGTTCCCAAATACCTACCAAATGTAGGGAAGGGGAATCATTTTTTGAAAATCAGTTATTCTTCTCCCACTTTACCGGTACATCTCGTTCTTTGTTTCCTCAAGCTAAACTGTCTACGCTTGCTTCTGTGAAATTCAAAGGCCTTGCTCAAACCCTTTCGTTGAGGCACAGTACTTACCCCCAGCGTAGTTGGTCATCTGTCGTTCTTAATCCTACGTTTGCAACTACCTTCGAGAACCGTACCGGTCTCAGAATCACAGTGTTTAACTAAATGAGATGGCGATGTGTCAGTTTCATGCGCCCTCTATTAATGTAAATCCAAGCTAATTGCGAATTTCACTAACCAATCCGTGTACGCTCCAGCTGTTGATGAATTCTTCGAATCGCAGCTCACACAGTGAGAGAAAATCGTGATGGATGTTTGCGACGCGTTGAAGGTCCCGATTCTCCTTCATTCACGAAGGGGTTGGCCACTGTGGGTCGTGATTGTCTGCCGGACTGGGGCTCTCGCGACTCACAGAGTCGGTGGCTGGAGACTCTAGGTGAGATGGCGGCTAATCAAGCTCAGTGGCGTGAATGTTGTTGTTTGTCCGAGTTGTCTGTGAAGTGGGTGCATTTAATGACGCGGGGCAGTGAAAACCGTAAGGAAGCTGTCTTGCTGATGACGCCTTACTCTCACTTGCAGCTCGGTTGTTTGTTTGCAGGGTGTAGGCATCTTGATGTTGAATGTTTGAATATGAACTTAGTCATTTCCAGTAGTTAGGTCCCTTCCCGTCCCCTTCTTTTTTCCTTCTCTCTCTTCCTATATAGGGTTTGCTTTTTCTTCATGGTTGTGTGGCAGTTAAGCATTAGTGTTAACCACTGATGTATTGCTGTCTATGATGATGATGATTCTCCTTCGGTTCCTTGGCACACAGGAACACGAGAAGGGGGGGTGATTTAAATCTTCCCAAAATGCGCGCAATATCAAGTTGGACTAGGCAATGATTCTACCCCCGGTGTTGCCTGGAGAACAATAATCTGCACTCCCTGTGTTTGATGCCAGTGTCGCAAACGAGCGAAAAATGTGACTGCGAATTGCATCTTGTTTGCCATTGTTGTCAACCATGGTTGTAAGCGTTTCAAATTCAAGCGTTCAATGGAGGACCAATTCAACTGGTTTGTTTTCGCATGTGACCTCCAGTTCCCTTTTGACATCGACATGCATCTAGCCCCTCACCGAACTCCGGTAGTATCTTGATGGCAACTTTTGCATGCTGAGTCCAGAATGCGAACACCTGCCCAACTACGAACGCCACACAGCGTTCGACTATGAGGTGCTCTGCCATGCATGTCGTTGCTTACTAACACCGTCCGAAATCATTCCCAAGCCAAAGGGCACCTGTGGACGAGCAGTCTACGACATGTTAAAAGCGTGGCGACTAGCACCGCGTTTGTCTCTGCCCACTCGAACAGAACATGTTTTGCAAGTACAGCAGATGTGTCCACAAAGAAGGCCGTTGTCGGTCCTACTAACTATCCCCCTGACAGTATAAACTACTATTTAGACGTCGCTTCGTAATGTTGAAGTCTGTCTTGACCACCTTCAAATTTGGCTTCGCGAGCTCCAGAAAATTTGTCGCAATCACCATCAATGGTATCCAGATGCAACTACAAGCGTTGCTTCCCACAGGTATCTGCATCGTAATTCGTAGTCTGATGATGGCACCTACCACCAAGACAGCTGGTAATACTTTATTCGTTATTTGTGAACTCAAGTGTGTGGCTACCAATCCCATCGTTCAATTCTGTGGAGGTGCTACCTGACGTTTAAACGGGACTGTATCCCGTCTAACCAAAAACGGATCTTGACACGGCGTATCGGCTTGCGCATTCGGCTAAACTAGATGGTTTGATGACCACATCAACGGAATCAGTCATGCCAGGTGAACCGATAGGTAGAAGTTTGATTAACTACGATCTCCTGATCCTCCAGGTTTAGAGCTGAAAGGAAATCGGCCCCTATTCCGTGAAAAGTGATACTAGCTCTAGCACACTGCTATGCTACCTCTGTTTTACTACCACAAGCTTGTTATGCATTGCTCTTGGCAAGAGATTCAAAACCACCCGCCAAACGTGATAGAGCTGCTGACCTTATGTCACTAAACGTATTGACTCAGATGTTTCAACGTGTGTGAGCGACGAGGAACATTCCTCCTTGCCGATATCACTTGATAATGGTTTTCTTCTTCAAAGATGTCCTAGATGCCCTTGCGCAAACCATCGGCAAACCAGCTGGACCCTGCTCTTAACTGTGGTCCCGGCCTCGATTCGTTTCACCTCAGAAGGCTAATATCAGGGAAGAGCTGGAATTCCTGAACGAGTTGTATTCTGGATCGGCGTCATACTTACCGCGGGTCAACAGTTGTCTTTCTCGACCATATAGGTGTGTTGGATTCGGTCGGTTGTTCTACACCTTGAGGATCGCTTAAATACAGGGTGCACCGAACAAGTATGAGCATATAGCTGACGCTTTGGCTCAGGTTAGGGTACGTGGCGAATCGTCTGACAAGATTGTCTAGCCTCCCCTTTTTTATTCAACTTTGTAGTAGACAAGATTCTAGAGTGCTCCCTGATATATTGCAAATGTGATGTATAACTGCTCTGGGGAGCTCTGCTTCTAAGCATGGGATATGTAGACGACACCGTCTAGTCTGTGGTGGTTCGCAGAGAGCCCACAACATCATAGAAAAACTAGATGAGTTATTCAGTTTGGTACGGCCTTTGCGTCTACTAAGTACAAGACACTGTTGTAAGATTGGCATTACTTTGCGCCCTCGAAGGATATATATCATTGGCGCTCGCATTGCACGTCATTTCCCTTATCTGCCTTACACAATCTCTCACATATTGTGGTACGTGGTCTTGTGCTAACGGTACATGAAATATGTGAACGTCGTGACAGGCGATCTTGACAACATGAACTATTGTCTGTTGGATCATATGCTAATATGACAAATAAACAACTTGTTTCTGGTCTATATCGACAGTCTGACTGATGTGCCAAGTCTGATGGCACATAAATTATCGTTCACTGGGATTAAGTGGAGCACGTTCTACTCTGTTTTCGAACTCAGCTTGACCGTGAGATTCGGCTTTCTTATCACCAGAGAACTTGTGAACTCAAATGAAGGGCAATGTTGGGATCACAAGTGCGTGTTTCGGGGATACCGCAAACATAGTTCCAAGCTCGAGAAAGTGTTGACTAATGCATCTCAGTGATCTAGTTGTCGAAGAATGTGAGCATTGAAAGCGTCAATGTTTACCGGTTGTCTTGACTTGAAAGAAGGCGAATTAAGAGCACACGGAAGGAGAGGAAAGTGGGTAGAATGTTCTATCAGGACAACGATAAATTCTGTCACTTCCCAGTGGTTTATGCTACGGAATGGGGCTGAATTGAGAGACTCCATCTCGCGTCTGTGACTCAGAATTTTGATCCGCGGGTTTTATTGAAGGACCCTACCGAGAGCCGGCGGTTCGACAGTTTAACTTCTTTTGGCAAGGAGGACTCAGTGAGTGAGGCATTGATTCCTGATTCTGATCGCTGCTGCGTGCAGTAAATGTAGTCCATATCTGGCTAGTATGCCGATGATCACGGTCAGCCGTTGGGCAGTCGGAGTGGTCTTTTTTTCAAGAGTATCTCTTCTCGCTCCCTTCTTCTTTAGTCGGCAGACAGCAGTGCCTCAACTATAAACATAGTTTTACTGTATGCTCGTAGGATTGTGTCTCACTACCTAAGCACTCTCACGCAGCCAGTCGTGCGACATGTAACCTTATGAGTGCACCTGCTTTCCGTTTGACTATTTGTTTTTGGTCTGTTTGTAAAGGTTACACCTGGCATGCCCAATATCCTAGTCAGGATGGCTCACCAGATTGATGTGGTGCGCAAGCCTGACCTCCGCGTCAGGGCATTGACGGTTCGATTCTTCCCACATATTGGGTAACTAAGCATTTCCAAGTTGATGTTCAAAGGTTTTTCCAAAGTCGCGACTCGTTAACCATCCTTGTTAGCTTCCATCTATTCTGAAAACGGGTATTGCTGTTCAACGGCTTGTGTGGTGAGGTTGTTTGTCAGTTTCATACCGAGTTCCCTGAGATCCACAGATCGGAAACGTCCAGAAGCAACGTATACTGCCCCACTTCGTTCAGTAGGTTAGAGCATCTTACGCTGTCGTGTTTGAATTTCGCACCAACCCACGAACTTCCCGCAGAAACCCTCGTGCATACTTGCTAGATACTCCCTCCAGCCTGATCCTGCGTTCATCTGGAATTTGTTGTGCCACTGAATAAGCAGACCTTCTTGGTGCAGTTGCCTCCCAATTGCAAGGGATATAGGCCTCGATGATCCGACAGCTGACATCGGAATGCACTCTTTTCCAGCTGCGTCAGCCTTTCGGTCGTTTTGGCTACTCAGAGACGTTGGTCAGCCTCGCACATTTTTCACTTCAACTGCCTTTGTTGCATCCTACATGGCCCATGATATTATCACTACCCAGTCTCTCAATCCAACTAAGAAACCCAGTGTCTGTTTGATACTTTCTAATGTATTGTTGTGAAGTCAGCGGGCACGGAAAAACGAGGATGTCGTGGAGAATTTCTTATCGCACAATAATGTAGTCTTCAGACTCCAAGTGGCGTCTGATCGACAGAAGAGATGTTCCGGGCGCCACTGCGTTCTCTTTATTCGTGTGTAAACCTACCATGTGGCACAACATGAAGCCGTTGAGAAATAAATCAACTACTTGCGCGAAGCCAACCTAGACCATATTTAGCACACCACTGTCGTGACAGTGGCTGATAAGTGCCCAGGTTGTACCCTATGCAAGCACGAAGATGTACGTGGCGGCAAAATGCAGGATATCGTTTAGGTTCATCACGCTTACCGGTTACGCCCTACACTCATCTCAGAGGAAGCGCTTGTAAATTTTAAACTGTCTTACGAGCTCCTTATTGCTTTTTGGTTTGTACGTCATACGACGAATTTACCCCCAAGAAACACTGACGCGTCCGACATAAGCCAACCGTTGACGTCGATCGAACGGTCGTGCAGTCCGTTGAAAAAGTGTTAGTTTAGGGCAAACGTGACGAAAAGTTTGATTTGTCAACCTGATCCTTTAGGTTGGGCATGTTTCGGAGATCACGTATCAGCCTAAGCAGCATGCTTCCCCGTGCCCACATAGTGCCTCAAGGTCGCGATTTTTCTCCTACTGATGAACGCACTTTCCTCTCATATCACTGTTGTGAGTTGTGTGCATTATTCGAAAATCACCCCGTGACATGCCCAAACGGCCGATACTTTATCGGTATCATAAGTATATCGCATGCTCGTGGTGTATCAGTTACGTAGGTTATAACACCCGTCCTTCCGGTGGTTTCGAAGTTGTATATGGATGAGAAAACGAAATAATACTGCATTGTAATCTGTTGTGGACATGTTCCCACTGTTGCAGATGGTCGATGTACTTTTATCCTATCGCTTGCTTGTCTGTTCTACCAGCCACTGATAGTCTGGTCAACTTCGACCAATAGGTTTCTGTCTTCTGATTGGTTGGTTGTCAGGCTAGTCATATTTGTGGTTAGCATGACACATTCGTCTTGGTCACCTACTGAGAGGTAGAAAATCTAGTGTAAGTTCTCAAGTCTCGTGTTCGGATTCCGCACTGCTGGTAAGGTTACAACGACTGGCGCCAGTCAGTAGCAGATCATTTTTATCGACTTGAGGTTGTTCAGGAGCTTCTTAAGCAGCAGCCCGAACAGCATGAAGCCACTCAGTTGAAGTTGATTGGAGCCATGACGCAGAAAATGACAGTTCAGCAGTTGCAGCCACTGTCCACAGCAGAATCGTTGGCCAGCAGCATAACGGAATTCAATTGTCAACCGGACAGTGGGATCACGTTCGAGGCTTGGTTCAGGCGTCCTGAGGACCTAGTAAAGGAGGACGCAGTAAACCTAAATGATAATGTCCAAGTCCGCAAGCTTGGCCCAATTGAACACGTTCAATATTGTAACTATATTCTGACATAGAACCCCCGTGAATGTTCATTCACAGACATTGTACAGTGTTGGACTCGCATTTTCAGTGAACGTATTTCATTGTTCAACACCCGATTTAAATGCCTGCAACTCAGTAAGCAATACTCGGAGGATTTTTTAACATTCACCGGTATGGTCAGTGCTGAATGTGAGAAGTTCAAACTGTCAAATTTCACCGACAATCAATTTATAACCTTAGTTTTCATGTGTGGACTTAAATCGGTGTCCGGTGCGATACCCGTACACATATCTTATCGCAGCTATAAAAGAACCCAGACATAACATAACAGATTATGACAGATGAATGTCAACGACTGATAAGTCCCAAAAACGATACTAGATTGATTGAAGACAAGCGCAGCAGCGACGAAGACGTCAATGTGTGCCATCAATAAAGCAGGAAGCAACCAGCCAACAGAATTCAGTGAGGCCACCGAGAGTGTATTTGCATTGTGGTGAATGGTATTTTGCTGGAATTTGCACATTTTTGAAATCACACTTGCCAAAAATGTGGGAAACTTGGGCATAAAGAAGTTCACCGTGAGATAGCATCCTCATGTAGTCGTTTACGAGGGTCGAGAGAGACGTTGATCTATTATGATAGTAGATCTAACTTCTTCGATATCTCAGGTAACAGAAGATTTGTTGTCATTTTACTGAATGGTACGAAGGTTCGCCTACAAATAGACACCGCCTCTGACATTAAACTGATCTCAGAGAAGACATAGGATTACTTACACAGATATGCATACGTGCAGACCGATCATGTGGCACGGAACGCTTCGGGGACTCAAATTCCGTTTGTGGGAAAGTTAAAATGTGAGTTCCAACTTGGCAATTTACATGCTATTGGTATCTGTTACATTGTAAAGAGCTGAATTCACTGGGTATAGACTGGATTGGTAAACTGGGATTATTCGACGTGCCATTGAATTCAGTCTTCAGTCAAATTTGTCCAGATACTAAAATTATGCTGGCCTTCTAGAAGCCAAGGCGAACGTAAAAATAAAAATGATTTCACGATCGCAAGGACAACACCATAACCCTTTTGAAGGTGGTCTTGGTTGACGTACACAAGCAAAAGCTACCTTGTACCTTCGCTCAGATACAAAACCAATTTTCTGTCCCAAAAGACCGGTTCCATATGTAGCTATTGTTACGCTGGAGGATCAGTTGAGCCGGTTGAAAAGAATGGGAACCGTCAGTCCAGTAAACTATTCGGTTTAGGCCATACCCATAGTAGTAATAAGAAAGGTGAATAGGGCAGTACGGTTATGCCGCGACTTCTCAACTGGTCCAAACGAAACACTGGAGGCTCATCAGCATCTGCTGCCTGCTCCCGAGGATCTGTTCGCAAAGCTAAACGCTGACATAACTTTTTCTATGATTGGTTTTTCTTAGTCCTGTCTGCAATTAGAAGTCGACACATGCAGTAAGCAGTTTATAACCATCAACATGCCTCGCGGACTGTACCAGTTCAACCGCCTACCAGTCGGTGTGAAGTGTGCTCCAGCAATCTTTCATCAAATCATGGACATGGTGTTAGCTGGTTCGACATGTGCAGTGGCCTAATTGGATAACATTGTTAGTGCTACAGTGGAAGATCTTCAGTTGCATCCTGCTTCGGTTTTCAAACGCACCGAGTCCAACCAATGTTCTTTCATGGAAAGTACTCGATATCTGGATTTTACTAATGACCAGGAGGTTCGTAAGCCTCACCGTTAAGACTACTCTCCAATCGTTCCCAGGTCTGGTAAACTATTACAGTAAATTTGTGCCTCATATGCATGATGTTCGTGCACCGTTGAATCATCTGCTTACGAGGGATTGCCTATGGTTGCGGTCAGAAGCCTGCCAGTATTCGTTCGTACGTATCATCGTCATCATCACAGACAGCAATACATCAGTGGTAATGTTGTTCGCAGCTCGGATTGATGATTTTGGTATTGGTATGTTCGCCAAGCTTAGCATTTAGGTTGCAAACGTTTCATCAGCAAGCGAAGTGACATCACCAGTGTGTGTGTGTGTGTGTGTTGCAGCCCATAGTTTTGAGCGTGAAATTTGGTGAGGTTCGATGGATGCCTGTTCTTACATAGCAGAGTGAGTTAACCTTCTGACCTGAATTCCCGTTGGTCGGTTTTTGTTGTCTTCGACCTGGTCCACCAACGTTTCATCAGCAAGCGAAGTGACATCACCAGTGTGTGTGTGTTGCAGCCCATAGTTTTGAGCGTGGAATTTGGTGAGGTTCGATGGATGCCTGTTCTTATATAGCAGAGTGAGTTAACCTTCTGACCTGAATTCCCGTTGGTCGGTTTTTGTTGTTTTCTACCTTCGACCTGGCCCACCACTGGTTGATTTTGTTGCATTTGAACTTTGACCCGATGTCCGTCTAGTTATTCTCTGCAGTCCTATTAGCTGCTGCCTGTTGCTGCCGCACTTTGACCTCGAATCCGATTGGTTGAAAATTGACTGAGTGAGTCATCTCCGTTTTGGAATTCCCTACGATTGGTTATCCATCGTCTCGTTTCGACTTTGATCTGATCTGTTCAAGTAGCTCCGTTTTGTTTTACCAGCATTTGGGCTTGATGCCGTCTACGTCGTCTCAAATTCTTGGTTTACATTGGCTGATAGATTTTGTCCACCTCGAAGCGTTCCTTTATTCAGTCGATTGAAGGGGAAAGAAAACAGGAAGGGACCTAATTACTAGAAATAGACACGTCTACATACAAACATTCCACACCAAGATACCTAAACCCCTGCTATCAAACACGCGAGCTATGAGGGAAAGTAAGACGTCATCAGTAAGACAGCTTCTATACTACTTCCACTACCCCGCACCACTAAATGCATTCACTTCACAGACAATGTGGCCAAACAACGACAACATTCACGCCACCTCAACCAACGTCTCCAGCCAGTAACTCTGTAAATCACAAGGCCCCCAACTCGGGAGACGAACCCGACTCAGTGGCCAACTCCTTCGTGAACAATTTCATCTCTGTACGCCAGCTCATCATCTGTCCACCTCGCATCTTACGCCAGTTGGCTGCAGCTTCGGCAAAGAGTGCTCGGTGTGGCAGACGACTAGCTGGCATCCTTGGTACATGTCCTAACCATCTAAGCCTGTGCAAATGTAAGGAGTGAACAAAAGAACTCGTTTGGCAATCAGTGCCAAACACCCAGTTCCTAACCGCTTCGTTGCTTACTCGCTGGTGCCACCCGATACGCGTGATTGAACGCAGACGTCGGTGGTCAAACACCTCAAGACGGTTCACGTCTTCCACTCTGAGCGATCAAGTTTCGGTGCCGTGAAGTAATATAACCCTTAAGCCTCAGAGAGGTACCTCTCTGTCACCATAGGTGCCCCAGATTAGCGAACATCGCACTAGGCATAGTGATACGCGTTTCTGTTTCATTCCCTACACTTCTGCTGCCACCGATTCAGCCTCTCGGGTACATAAACCGGTCAGCAACCTCCATGACTTCATTGTCTACTATTGAGTCTACGGAATTACAGCAATCTTGAAGAACCACTTTGCATTTTGAGGTTGCAAAGCGCGTTCTGAATTACTTAGCAGAACGTGATGTAGCGTTCAGCATTGTGTGTGCTGTTTGAAAATTGTCACACAGCAACACCATATCGTCAGCGTAATCGAGATCAGTCAGTCTTTCAGTAGGTAGGTGGTCCACGCGGGCACCTTATGAGTACCGTAGAGAATCGTTTCTGACGAAATTGAGCAAAAATGGTGGGATTGTTTAGCCTTGAAGTAGGCCACTCACGGTGCTGAAACTGTCAGACAGTTCACCGTGAACCCTAACCGGACCTGAACTATGGGAATAAAGCGCCTTCAGTATGTTCACATACTTGGTCGGTAGACCCCTGTGTTTGAGTTGCTCTGCAAGTCTAGATCGATCCACTGACTCG
>QNGE01002633.1:73139-93444 GCA_008508345.1 Paragonimus westermani
GTGCCACCCGCCTTCTGGGTTCAGCCAGGCAGAATGGTCGCACAACGTTGGGGACGGTTTGCTGCATACGCTGAAACGATTTTCTTCGATCCGAATACTGTAAGTAACGGTTCGTGATCGACCAACGGAGTGAAGCGATGTCTCTAAGGCACATCTGAAATCTCTCCATCATGAATATACTTGTCAAAGATTCATTTTCGATTCGACCATAAGTCCCCTATGCTCCAGTTAGCGTCCTGCATGAGTGACCTACTGATTTCTCGAAACCTCTCCAGAGTCAGTGGGACATGACTGCGCCAATGTCACAGTTTGGGGTATTCGAGTTCATTACGACGTATAATGGAGGGTCGAGATAGGTCAGGGCAAATCTGAAGCGAGCATAGGCTTGACACGATCAAAGGCATTTTAGAATTTAGCAGACAGGTTTCCTACAGCGTTCTTTCTCAAGAGCTGATTTAACGGCCCTCGTATATGATGTGTCGCGGACAAAATGGTGTTGCAGTGGCTAACCAGTTCTAGGATTGACCCCAACACTGAGATGTCGATTGGATGAAACATTCCATTGGTTGCGTCGACATTGGCTGGGTGATGTAACGCGCCTATTTCACGTTAAAAACGTTCTCTCCACCGAACATACGATATGAGCCTGGGAACGACATGCTGAACACTCAGTCTTTTAGCGCAGAGGCAGGAAAAACACGACTGTGTAGAAAACACGCTGTAATGCCGATTACCAGTTCAACAAATGAATGAAATGCATGTAAATATATGCCATCAGTTAGTCGCCAATTAGAGCCAACTACAAGTTGAACCAATCCCCAGTGGTTCAGGCCACTTCGTGGTTAGGTGGCCTAGTGTGGTCAGTTCCATAGCCGTTGCACTCTGATTGGTTCATCGGGTTAGCACGGTACTCACGCCCACCTTCACGCCTCATCCTGACTGGTTCAAGTGGAAAACTTTACACGCTAGTGTTTGGTTGATGAACGATTTCGTCAGCCGTCACCGATGGTCTGATTAGATTATTTTGATGATGTCCTTTCCTAACACTGGGTCAGGTCGGCGGTCGTGTGGGTCGATGGTGAATCTCAGAAACTCGATCAACTGCATATACCTGGTGCACGTTTCTGTAAGGAAATGAAACGCAAAACCCCGAACTTGGTTGGGGACACGGTCATGCTTTTCCCATAAATCATCAGGATTGGTGCCCATCACAAGATGTCGGTCAGTATTGTGTCCATGATCTGCTGGAAGATCGCAGCAATTGATTTCACCGTAAAAAGTAAATCACGATATTGGAGAATTTGTAAATAGTCGAACTGAACTGTATACTTTCTTGACGATGACAATAAAAGTTGTCCAAGTGTGATGGAAATCTCGATTCACCCATTATTATTAGAGGACTCGCATAAAGATCACCTGGGCGTGGAGAAAATGAAATCCCTGGTGGCTGGAGATAAACTCGGATATCAAGATCATTGCAATGAACTGCCACTCCTGCCTCCACAAAATAAAGACAAGGCCGAAGAATTGGACACATTGGCCGGACAGCTACCTACCATGGCAACGGGTGCACGCAGACTATTGTGGACCGCTTATTGGTAACTATCACATTCTGGTGTTAATTGATTCATACTCACGGTGGTCAGAAATATTTATCACAACTTCACCTTCCACGGCATTTACCATGCAAGCATTTCGTAAATGTTTCAGTCGTGAAGGCATTCCGCAGGTCCTGGTGACAGACAACAGGTCACAATTTTGTTCGCCGAAATCAAACAGTGGCTTGACAGCATCGGGTGTCGTCACTTGCGAACGGCGCCTTGGCATCCATGTTCAAACGGGGCCGCGGAAAATCTGGTGGAAACGCTCAAGAGTGCCGTGAGTTCCACTAATCCTAAAACAGTTGCTGAACTGGATGTGTTTCTCGATAACTTTCTGCTTCAGTACAGGAACGCAGCCCATTGCACAACGAAGGAGAGCCCAGCAGTGTTATTTCAATCAATGCGACTGACAGCATCACTTCAGTGTGTAGATTCAACGGAGGTGATATGTTTTCGTGGAAACGATTTGCGACCTGCCAAAGGATTGATCACTCGCCAGCCAGGCAGCACAATGGTAGAAATTACTGGCCTGCACGATGTAACCATTCTTTGGAGATACACTGACCAAATCCAGTTTCGAAGCACTGAAAAATGGCCATGGAGGAAGCAGAACACCCTGTACTGCAAGAGTACGATGCCCCGAGAAGATCAGAACGATTGGCAAATATGAATGCGGAGGCTTCTAGAAGAGGGGAAGGTTGTGGTGGAAATCTCGATTCACCGATTATCCAAACCCCGACACAACAGAAGATCTGACAAACGACCAATCCAAATATCGCGTTAAGGATACAACATCAGGATTGGACGAACGGTCTCAGTGTTGTGCCTTCCGTTATTCGTCAATTCGTCTGTTCCGTATTCCACCAATTAACATACAGTTTATGATGTTGCATGTGCTAATGAGATCAGCCAATGACAGGCTGATTTCTTTAATACTGTTGTACACCTATAAATTTGGCGTCTCAATTCATGAATAACAATTGCTTACTGCTACCAGCACCAGGTCTTCTCCTTATTACTTGCGTGGGGGGTTTCAATTCAAGTACGATTCCTAGGGCTATTCGAAGTCCCTAGTTTCGAGTATCACACCAAGCTAAGTAACTGACTGGATGGAGGACCCCGAATTTTCGAATTCTTTACACAACTAGTAAAGATGCATACGGCACAGGTGGTTTGGTTTGGAAAATAGGTTTGGCATCTGAACGCAAATTCAATACTGTTTTTCCTTTGATACACCAACTAACATCTTTTTGGAACAAATCGCCGAATTTGGCTTTACTTCCCTGACGAACGAGCTGGTTTCTGACCAGCTGGCTTAGGTGGAACCTTCACATAAATGGCTGAATAGCACATCCAAAGGACTCAGCCACTCAATCCAATTCAGGCACAGAAGATTCAGTTTCAGATTATATGTAAGATAGACCAAACAACTTGGACGGACGTCAGCAAGATCGGAATCGAGGCTAAACTCACCAATCAGTGTCATTTTTTAAATACCAGATCCATCAAAGCTAGAGTTGAGAGTGGTCAGGACGCAGTTCAGCTTCGTTTCATATCTCTTCAGTTTCTTTTGACAGCTCCTCTGGAGGAACAGCAGGCATCTAAATGACTGGGTGAAACGACAACACGTCGTTTTGTGCACGAAGAGGTTACACTTTGGACATTATTGCCGCTCAAGGGTATGGAACTGCAAATAATGTCAACCACTGCATTTCCAACTAGCTGTTGGGAATTTCGATAAATGAGTTATAACAGGAATCTCGGTTGTTCAGCTGGGCAGTCACTGTGAAGCGGTGTGGTCTACAGTTAACCACGACTGTCCAATCATGACCGTGCCATGTTTCAGACTGATCAAGCGTTGGCACTCAACAGTCAAGACTCGCAATGTCATACCAGTATCCTGCTCAGTCTTGTTTGAAATTCGGGTGCGAATATCAGCACTTCAATGCAACTGTACACTGTAGACAAGTATTAAGTACTTGAACTGACCCTCCATCATTGCCCGCATCCTGAAATTTTCACAATCTTGGTTCGCCGCACCCACGCAAGTGACAAAGTTACCTCGGCCATTTCTCGGTAGGTTGCTGTATTGATGCCGAGTGGTGGATACAGATGACTGCCCATTCAAAACACTCGTCAACTTCTTGCGTTTCATCACACGTGATGTCACGAGGTTTCTCTGGCAGGACTAAACTAATATACCTCGAATGTTTTGTTGTGCTGAGTTTTCGAAGAGTTTTCTGCATTTTTATCCGCATCATTCGTGCCTGCTGCCCTAAAGAGTCCGCCTCTCAGCACAAACGTCAATGAAAGAAAATAACGTCAGACCACCTAAAGTCTCCTGGTGAGCCCAAGTACCAGATACTACCAGTGGACGTCACAAAAGACGAATGGTAACGGACTGTAGTCAAGCAATTAATCGCTTTACCTAGCTAGACGTATTCTTTCTAAAGAACAGACGAAATACCCATGAGAACGACAGAGTAGCGAACAAAACGTGTTGTCTGTGTTTGATCATCAGACTAATCAGAACACAGTAAATATGAAAACAGTGACTGGGGTGAGTAAGAAAAACGGTCAATATAGGTCATGGACGGCGTGTTTGTTATCAGTTACACAGTCACTGTCCTAAATCGTGGGCTTGATTGATTGTGGGCCAGGGAAGGTCGTGTCCTCATGAACTTCTTCTGAGCGTAGAGGCTAGGGTTGCGTAATCGGATGCTAATGGCTTCGGCAACGGTCAACATTCGGAATGTCACCATCTTTTGATCGATTCCTTGTATACCGAGTGTATCGAAGCTTGTCGTTCTCCCGACAGAAATACTGTTCATTAATTTCACCTTTTTGTTCTGTTTTGACACAGAAGTTCTGTGTTCTTTGTACCTTCGCATAATATTTGTCCTCTAACACTGAGACAACTGGTAAACGTAAGCGCTTTCGATGTCTGTACTCTGCAACAAGTTGATCAGCAAGCTGCCTTGGCAAGTACTGTCTCAAGTCTGGATCTCAACGTGTGTTGTACCTCGGAGACACGAAGATACGAGTCTGACACTAGTAGTCACTTGAGTTCACCCTTAGATAACTAATGATCTGAACGCCTCTCCCTTAGGATCTGTGACAGCGAAGCCGAATCTTTCGGTCAACGAGTGGGAACTGCACTGGATTCCACAGGGAAGCACTGTATGAAAGATTAGATCCTAATGAACAGTCGCTTGCGCACCGTCAGACTCAGTAGAACGGTAAGTCTGTGAATACAAATCAGAAACGAATTGCACATTCATCATATCAGTGTATACCATAACAGACAGTAGCCTATACGCTACCAAGAATGCATTCTAAGACACCTTCATCCATCGCCAGACGATAATGGGCTGGGTAATATGTTTGGAGCCCTGGCACAACACAATACCAAGACTACTGCGGTTGTGTGCATCTCGCGGCCTCTATATTTCGAGTGCCACAGTTCAACAAAAGGTAAGGCACTGTGTCGCATGGAGACCGCCTTGTGCATCTCAGTCCTCACACAGCCCGATCACAGAGCAGTCAGTTACAAAAGGTGCTACTCTGGTAAGGACTGACGTGAATTTTACAGCAACCATCTGAAGCAGGATCATGTTGTTGAGCGTGTTTTCTTCCGTCATTTTCTGAGAGGTCATGCACTAGTGTGTGCTGGAGTCAGAGCGAGGAGAGTGCAAAGAGCGTTTGTTAGGAGCTGCTGACGAATAATTTGCTTAATCTGAGTCAGATGGGAATCTATCGAACACTGGAAACAAGTCGCAGTAACCACCAAAGCTTGCTACGAAGAGATATGTTTCCTGGAGTTTGTATGGTCGCGGGACAATTGGATCTGTGTCGTGCCCAGTGAACATCGTGATGAAGCTTTTCTCGTCTCCACCTAGCTCTGAATATGATGACGACTCTCGAGAACTCAAACACAAGCTGGCTGTACCAGTCGTCTAGTCGATAAGTTCGTGTTTTAAAAAAATTTGTCACGCTACCTATCCTTAACACAATGCTAGTACTCAACGGTGACGCTGGCGGACTACGGCGTGAAACGTTTCAGAAATCCTGTCTGGGCAGTCAGTCCACTGGATCATTTGGTACTCATACTCGTACGAGACTGTGTGTTGAGAGGGTAACTAGGTCCAAATGTGAGCATTCTTAGCTTCCAGGGTGGTTTGGTAGCTCAACTTACCACTTACCACGTTTAGGCATGGTGGTTCGAATTCAGCCGAAGCCCAGATTTTTGCCGCTGGGTATCTCCCGAATTATCCAATGTGCCACACCACCTACTGGTACTGAAACCGAAGTTCGTTAAACAACCAAACAGGAACCTGATCAAAACAGTGTAGCTCTTTGGGAAATACGCATTTATTCTCAAAGGTTTGTCACCATCAGGAAGCTGCAACAAGCACGTACTGATAAGTACTGAAGTTTCGCGTTTTCCCCTTGTATAGTCGTGGCCTGCTGTGACTTCGGCCAAAACCATAGCACGTCTTACCAATCTGTCTTTTTTGTTTGGTATGCCCTTCTTCACCTACTCCGACCGAGGCTCACTATTCAGGTCTGAAGGGTTGGCTGAATTCTTGCATGCAGCCAAACGAACATGTATAACCCATAGTACAACAGTCAAGTGAAACGATTAAACGAAACTCAGTGGAAAACCGTAACTCGTGTTCTGTGATTAAAAGGGATCTAAACTGTTCAGTGAGATTCAGTCTTACCTGAAACGTTGTGTGAATGGCTACGCCGTCTACGTTCGATCACTCGCATCAGGTGGCACCGACGGGTAAATAACACAGATTAGAAAGTGCGTATTTGGTAGTGATTGTTCGCCGAATTCCTTCACTCAGCCCTTGAGTTTACACAGATTTAAAAGGTTAGGCTACGTAATAAGGATGCCAACCAATCGTCTTTGACGCTGCCCTGATTGACTGACGTAATGCGCGAAATGGACAGTTGACTGCTTGGTGCAAATAAGTGAAGTCGTTCACCAAGGTAATGGTCACTGTAGGTCGGGTTTGTCGTCTGGGTTAGGGTCGTCGCGACTCACAGAGTCGGTGACTGGAAGCGTTAGGTGAGATGATGGCTAACCAGACTAAGTGGCATAAGTGCCGTCGACGTTTCGCCGAGTTTTCTGTGGAGCAATTACACTTAATGACACGGGACAGTGAAGGCTGTAAGTAAGCTGTCTTGCTGATGATGTCCTGTTATCACTTGTAGCTCGGTTGTTTGATGGCAAGGTATGAGTACCTTGATGATGGACAGTACAGTATAGATAATTAGGTTTCAGTCGTCAATTCCCTTTCCTTCTTTCTTTGTTTTTTTCGTCACCGGGGCTTGTTTTTTCTTTATGGTCGTATAACAGTAAGGTATCAACAAGAACCGCTGATATATTACTGTATTTGATGGTGGTGATAATGGTGACAACTGAATGCCACACCACATGAACGAGCGTTCGCATACAATCGAATGCTATCTTCCGATATATCATTCCCCAGTGGCTACTGACTCCTTGATCAGCTCTCACGAGACGAAACATTCCATCTCTTAGTTGAAGAAATCAAACTTCTTGCTAGGTTTTAAGATGGGTCTAAAGAGGCAATATCACCATGACAATTGATCCCTCCTAACGATACTGGGAAGTAGCTTATCTTACAGGAATAAGTTCATTCACTTCCCTATACCTGTGAAGTATTTTATGCAGAACCGAAGAGTTACAGAATCGCTAACACACACGCATACTTGGAATAAGAGAACTGTTGGAAAATCAGCGCATGGACCATGCTTCGAATATCATTCTGATATCACTTTAAGACGAGATCACTCCAGGTAACAGCTCATAAATCTGTAATCTGCGATCAAAGTAAGTGCTTCAAAGTCTCAAAAAATTAGTATTATTCATCGAAAATCTTCGTTGAGTAGAAGCGGTTCCAGATAACATGCCGGAATACCACGTTAAAAGCATCCACTAAGTCCAAAAATGCCTTAACGGTAGTTGAGGACAGAAATGTCAGTGTTTCAATATTTATCACAAATTAGTGACACTATCGATACACCCGTGGTCAGTGCAGAAACCTGCCTGCTTTTCACGTATCTGGCAGCCTGTAGTACACAAACCACCACATTAAGAAATCCATGAGCATCATGAATGATAGAGACAATGTTAATATCTAATTGGTTGTCAGTGTTCAGACAAACTTTTAGGAATGAGGATGGCCGTTTACAGACACCATTCACGAGGCATTTATTCAGTCTACCACATGGAACGAAGCGTAGTCAAGTCACGCAGCAACGTCCCATTATATGAAGAGAAAGAATCGTACCTGCAGCCTTATCACTTCCTAGTAACTCAAGTTTCAGGATCACTTCAATTTCCAGCGAGGAATAGCATGAAATGCCCTGCCAAAGCGTATTATATCCATCAACCACAATCAAATGATCTGGTTCAGATTACCGGATTTGTTCTCCAGTCAGTCCAGCCGACGAGTCACCGCGGCAAGCTGTAAATACGCGAATGCTTTTGCCTATATTTGATCCTAATATTCTATCGAACTGGCAAAACGTCTTTCCCACCTCGTTAGCTCGGTCAGTAAGTAATCTTCATAACCTTTGAATTGGAAATAAAAGAGAATAACAGACGTTTGTTCACAAGCTTCGTCGAATTGACAAGGATTCATTTAAACTATATCTGCAATGGTGTTTTGGTACAAACCAGTTCGTAGTGTTCACGACAGTGCTCGCTGGATCCATCCAATGTTGAGACCTGACTGTCAGTGTTTTTTGATAAGTTTTACGCACGGCTACCAATTACCGACTGACCATTTAGTATTTGCAAAGAGGAGGATTTCAAAAGCAGTCATAAAGCAAAGCAAGCACGAACAATGGTACAATGTGGACGTGTAACGGAGTGAGGCCACCGACAGGTGGAAGCGACAACATGAACTTGCGTCTACGGTTGAGTTGCACACACTGGTCTTTAAATGACGCAACACCATTCTTTGTACTCAAATGAGCATCTCAACAGGCAAAGTTTGTGGGATGCGCACAAGCACAGGAATGCATCACCGCCATTAGTGTGTCGTTCTGATGCATCGAATAAACCATCTCACCTCTTCTCTCTCGGAACAAGAAGGCCACTCCACGAGCAAGCA
The DNA here is from genome assembly GCA_008508345.1 of Paragonimus westermani. Classification (NCBI taxonomy): domain Eukaryota; kingdom Metazoa; phylum Platyhelminthes; class Trematoda; order Plagiorchiida; family Troglotrematidae; genus Paragonimus; species Paragonimus westermani. The sequence goes on from QNGE01002633.1 coordinate 81,895, forward strand.
CAGTGATGTCCGCGTGTTTATTTTGTCTCAGGAGAGCAAATAGGAAAACACGCAAAGCCTTCTTGAGAGAGCTTGACCTACTGTCTGTTAGGGAGAACGTGGACGTGATGAGTAAATAATTTCCTGGTTTATGTCGACGGGCTTTGACCGGATATTGCATACACAATAGGTAAAGGACTTCAAACCGAGCAAACTGTGCACTGCTGTACAGCTCAGTACGACTTTCACTTCAGTTCGACCGTGGTTAGGCTCCAGCATCACCGCACGTTGAAAAAATAACGACTGATCACACAGCACCGTCCAAGGTGAGTCAAAACGGATTACAGCATTTCAATGGTGGACATGTTTTGAAGACATAACAGGTCTAGTTTCAGACTCAAGAGTGTGCGCTAGAGCAGCTTGTGAACCCAGATGCACACTGCGTCGACCAGTAATCTGTAGCCACCACGTGAGTGGTGCTCATCGAGAGCAACTCCCGTTTTCAAAAATGAGACCCGAATTAAAAACAACAACCACAAAGGTGCCATTCTAGTGTCCGCTCATCATCATCATCATCATCAACAACAACAACAACAACAACTGCTTATGCTCAACTGCTACGTCGAAGCAACTCATTCGCCTTATATTTCTTAGGCTCGCTGAGTCAAAAAAGTCATATACGTGGGGAACAAGCAGGATTCCCATCCCGTTATCTTGCGACGAATCTCGCAGTATCGACACTCTTACAAGCAGTAGTCAATCACGATCGTTTAGACCAAAAGGCGGCCTTTGAATCAGTTGCTCTCAGCTTACTCTAGAGCTGTCTTCTTCGCGAGGGTGTTCCATGGAAATATGTGAATCCGTCAAGGTCACTGCATACCCACTCTAAAGACAGGGTAGGGGCTTGAGACAATGGTCTCAGGCATTCATCACGGTTGTCCAACCTCTTCATTCGCGTTTAGTTTTGTCATGGACGGAGTTCCAGAAGACGTGTTTAAAGAATCCAAGCAATCTGGTGTTCAGTTTCTTTCCGGCGCTAGACTGACAAACGCAGAGTGCAAGGATGACATTGTCTTGTTAGGTCCTTCTGCCAAAGACCAGAGGATCATGTTGAACACGGTGAATGACCGGGCTGGTTAGTGGGAGATGCGCTTCACCGTTCTAAGACGCAGTGTTGCATTATCAATTCTACGTTGTTTGCTGCAAGCACTCCATCTAAGAATATGTATAGAAACGGGAAGATTCCGAGCATCCCACCAGGTACGGTTGATAAGTGTTACCTGCCCGGCAGGCGACCTTGTGAATGGCCAGGTTTCTGGCTAGGAATGCTGTCGGAGACAGCAATGCGCCGCAGTCAATGGCGTGCCTACATTTATACTATTTCTAGTTCTTCCGTTCAGTCTTGACCTATCTATTTTTATCTCACTTGTTAGTATTCTTCTTCTGAGTTGTGCCATGTCACTGTTGCCATAAACAACGGTACAAGCCATGGCACCTTCCGGTCAAGCTTCTGGCCATTATCAGTGAACGAAAGTATGCTGTTTACAGATCAATTCACCACCCACAAACAAGACATGATGTGCCAAATGACTAGATGACATTTGTAAACTGTGTTTGAACCAACAAAGCCCGCGTTGTTTTGCCAACTTCTGGCTGTGATTAATCGCTCCAACCGTGCCAAACATGTGAAGACCACAACGAGTAACGAACACGCCACAATACAAGAGAAAAGTAATGTGTAAGGTGAAGATGTGCATGGGTAAAGAAGAAAAAGTTACAACGATTCACACAGAGACCCGTAATACGAGCACCACTGACTCCTGTTCTTCGCCATATCAGACAGCGTCCCCAGCCAAAAATGTTCGATATACTCCGGACCGCAGCCAGGAAGTCGAGAGCGTCCTACTGAAACAAGCTTCATAGTGGGCGCCTTCCTACCCCAAACCCAGGTCATACGCTGACCACTGGCCGCTTCCAGCCTAACCGCGCACTCGCAAACAAGGCACGATGTAGTAGGCGGTAAATAAGCGTTAGTAAGATGTGGCCAAGCCAGAAAAGCCTCTGAGACAAGGTCATTATGCATGAAGGTCGACATCTGAGGATACGTTGGCGAAATTTGTTATTAATGGCACGGTGTGCCCACCGCACGTCGTTAATTCTTCAGACATTGATGTCCCAAAACAGATGCCTTCTGAACATCCTCCGCGCGAATGGACCAGGTTTCGCAGCCGTACAATAGAACTACCCTTACGTTGGCACAATACATTAAGCCTTTCACAAAAGACTCAGATCATGTTGGCACCACAGATGGCGTACGTTGGCAAACGCCATCCGAGCCTTTGCTATGCAATTTGTGGTCTAATTAGATATTCCATCAACGCCGACAGCTCCCAGGCTAAAAAAAAACTTCTCAGCTACTCACCAGCAATGGTGAGAATAGACAGAATCCTGCAAATCTTCCAACAGCACTTTGCACTTAATGGGTGTAAAGGCCATAACAAACTGAGGAACTGAATCCTTTAATCTGTCTAAAATGTTCTGGGCTCCCTGTGAGTCTTCAGATTAGGACGATGTCGTCTGAATACTTCATGGCTTGAAGCCGAGTGCGTGCGAGTAGGCCCACAACATCACATTCGCAGTTTGTCAGGGAACACGTTAGGATCTCGTCTACTGCAAAGTTGAATAGGAAGGGACAGGATGGATAACCCTGTCACACCCCGGGTAAAATGTTAAAAGTCGGCGATACGCTATCATAAGCTTTAATCACGCCGGAGGTCTGACAGTGAATTGCTTTCAGGATGCCCACATATTTTGAAGACACCTTTCCTTGATGGTCAGTCCCAGAATGCAGCCCAGTCAACTGAATCGAAGGCTCCTATGGTGTCCAAAAAGATAGCCGTTGGCATTTTACATGAATGGCGGTGTTCAAGCATTTAACGAAGTGTGAAGATGTGACCAGTGCAGCCACGGCCAGAGTGGAACCCGGCTTGCGCCTCATAAATATGTTTCTCGCACTTTTCGTTTATTCTACGAAGTACAATGGCTGCGAGTAAATTTGACGTAATAGGAATCAGACTAATTCCCCTGTGATTTTCACACGAAGTGCGCAAGCTCTTCCTCAAAATGGCGCCGATGTTAGACAGACCCCAGATATTAGGAACATCTTCATCGATCCAGAATACTTGAAGCAGAGCCGTCAGTTCCCTAACTGAGGCTGGACCTCCAGCTGCAAAAAAGCAGGGTGGAGTTCGTCTGGACTGAGTGCTTTATGACGTTCAAGAAACTTGACCTTGAGAGAGACTTCCGTTTTCGAGTGCGAAGAAACGTCAACAGACCAGTGAACGCAGATAGAGCACGAGGGCGTAATCAGTGGCGCGGGTGGCCAGTTGACCTACTGTTGAAAGTGCTCGGCCTAGCCGCGTTACAGAATATGAATAGGCTCACCAATGGCCTCGCAGATTACCTCGCTCACACATGGCTGCTTGCTACTACTTGCTCGGATGAGATGGAAAAGCTTTTGAGAGTTCCAGATAGCAAGGGCTTGTTCAGTTCTGATAGCGCGTTGTGTTCATCGGTCCCCGCGATCCTCTCGTAATTGCTTCCATAGTTTCCAGACACACCAATTTGTGGTTGACGGTGAAGCGGCCCGCAACCGAAACGCAAAACGAACTTGGCACACAACAGTTCAAGATCGGGATCCATTTAGGTGCTCCAGAGTGATTTACTATCTTGGAAACAACCACATCATCAATAGCTGACAGTCATATGGCCAATGTGCGTCCATGATTGACTCGGCGATGCAGGCCGCCAGGTGACGCATTGACTTCCAGAAGGTCGAGAATCAGAAACAGTCTGTTATCCGCACAAAGCTGAAACTAACATTCACCGTTGTCTGTTCAACGAGTACCGTAAGAGTGCGGACCACCTAAGTCACGCTCGTCAGCGCTTAGCTTACCTACTTGAGTGCGGTGTGCAGACGGTAAGTGGGCTGAGGACAAAAGTCATCTTCGATTCCGTCTCGACTACGGTGTGCGAGGGCATATTCTACAACAACAGACAACATTTGTAACCGGCGCCCCCTGATGCTCCAGCCGTACTTCCGGGTCTAACAACACAGAGGCGGCTGTTGACGGGTATCCAGTCACGCAGCGCCTTTTCTGCGTATGCAATTCCAACACCGGCTTGGCCAGTGGGTTGAACCACAGGGTTTATGGCGAAGCGACCCATGAAGATTGGAGATGTAGGAGTGAGCCAGAACCCTGAAGCCGTGTCTCAAAAAGACAACAGATATCGATGGAGAGGGTCTCCAAAGTACGTGAAGAAGCTGCCTGCTGACCTATTTGCAAAAGTGTTTGAACAGTAAAGGTGGCAAGCTTAAATGGTGTTCGAGGGACGAGTAAAGGTTTAGATAAAGGAACTCTGGTGTTTGACAAACCATCACTCTGGCTATGACTTCCGTCGCAAGCGGCCAGTTGGATAAGTCTCAGGTTTGTGTGTGTCAAACTACTACGGTTCAGTACGTTGCCCTGGCTTACATTTACTTACATGACAAGGCTGTCAAAACCGATTGGCTGTCTAGCCAGGTTCCACAGCGACAATATGGTTTTCAAACCGTTGTTCCTGAGCTTGTTTGGCGATTGGGCTATCAGGTCATAAGAGCGGCACAGACTTGCAAGCCAAGCTGAAATAACGTCATCACCACACCCGAAATAAGTCAATTACGCGCGCAATCGGGCATTAGGTGACAAATCGGCAGAACATGTGATAAACCTACTAGATGCAAGATGCGGCGTCTGCTGCCATGCGATCTATAGGGAAACATTAATATACCGTGTACAAATTTCGGAGCGGAAAACTATTATAATCTTGAGCACATGCCACCGAGGAACACTTACCACACGAAATCACTGAACCGTACATTAAACTATCTTATGTGAAAGAAAACTAATGTACAGATCCGTAAAAATATAGGATATACGCTCGAGTCCATGTGATAAAATAAAGCCCCAGCTAACTTAGTGATGCTGAATTACATAGTAACGCGTGTTAAGGGCAACTCGTGTTGTTAAGCTGATGGAAAACGTATATAAATGGAAAAGCTTACGAAACTGACCTGCTCCCAAAACCCGCCTCCAGTTACAGTTTACTATATCGTAAATCCATAAATCGTTAAACGTAGTGAACATGCTGGTGGCGCCTCCGAATACGTAAATTGACTGATCGTGATGCAAAATCATAGAGCCAAATCTCTTAGACGGCGCTGATTGTGTAGAAGCCCTATACGGAAGAGCTTTCGGAATCGTCCATCTCAAAGGTGCTTCAAGTCGATAGGCACTTGAACAGACATCGTCCCGCATCCTCATAACTTCAATACAAGCGTCACGCCAACGTTTGCACACTCCGAGCAGATTCGGAAAATCGGTGCATGGAGATAACAGCATAAAAATGTAATGCAATAATTCCACGGGGAGATGTTGGAACATGATTAGTTACATACAGCGGTGCAGAACAGTGACCAGAACGCAACAGTAAAAAAAATCACGGATTCCTCGGGAACCGCGGAACAAAATCAGGAACACTTCAGGGATTAATACGGGGGGTTCAAGACTGGGGGCCAAAATCACTCGGATCCCGTCAGTTTGTTTGTCTGCCGATCTGAAAGATGAGCATTAAAGACAAGGTGTAGTACCCCTCCCAGAGATTACAGCAGGTACCAAGAACAGAGTAAAATCACTGGTCTAACAAGGTTTTAGGTAAGTGAGAGCTTAAAACGTTTTAAAACGGAGCATAGAGGAGCAAATTAAAATTCTTGGGGGAAGATTATTTCAGTGATTGAAAAATTTACAAGAAAATAAATTCTGTCTAAGGAAGAGCAGAGGATGGGGTTTCTTGCCATGACCCTGTCGGCGGTTACTAGTCACTGTTCGACGAGTCCTATGGTAAAGAAAATGTGTGAAGATTAAGTCACCGCGGAGTCGTTGAAAATCAAGTGAGTACAGATCGAGACTTTTAAGTCGCCACTCATTAGTTACATGCCACAGGTCAGTGACCAGCTTGGTAGCCGCGAGATGATCACGTTCAACAGCGAGTATGTTGTCCACAAGCCGCTATACACGACGTGACTGGCGTGCTTAGGCAGCGGACTCCGCTGGATCAGGCTGCGACGGGTTTTTTCGAGGCATCAAACCCTCTACGGCTACCGCAGAACGAATAAAACGAATCTGATGATCCGACTTCAGTTTCGCCCGCTGTTCTCTGGAGCGACCATGGTAAGGCGATAGTCCGCCTAGAATAAGGCGGCGGCTAGGAGAAAATGGCTCCAGAGCACAAAGTGAACCTTCGGACGTTTCATACGATTTCTTCAGACGCGCGGTTGGGGCGCTGAATGCAGCGGGTACGCTGAACATGGACACTAGTCAACTCAAGTGCAGAGGCAAGAAAATCCCGCTGATTCTTGTCATCCTCAAGAGAACACTCCTCAGAGTCCTGGACACCTCTGATGATGAAATCCCGAGTTCGGTCAACGATAAAGGGTTCCTTTCTATTCTGTGGCGCTCCGTCTATAGTACGTTCGAACATACCTAGGCGCCAGTTTTGCTATACAGCTTGTAGGGAGATAACAGTACGTTCTCAGTATCAGAAGCCCTTATGAGGACTATTAACATCAACTGTAGTTTTTGAAAACGCAATGAAACTGACTCTCCAAAAAGTCGCATGACAGAAACTGCAGTGTGAAGATTAATGCATGTCACAGAGGACACTCTACAGTTCTCGATCATACTCATCCAGGAGCTTCAAACGGTTCCATAGTAGAGGCAGACAAGGTGGAATTAGTCTAGCTCTATTGCAGCCAATACATCACACACTTCAAGAGGCACGACCAGACGACGTGTGGAACCGTGTATCACAGAGAAGGCATTACGTGTGGACGAGTCGGACACAAGATCCACAGTCAGACCCTTTCAACACCAATGATGAGTGCGATTGAGCTTACGAAGCCTTCCGAGTAAAGAAACAATCCCAGTTTATATAACCAACGTATGGAAAAATTCGAACCCACAGTATTCAGATTTCGCGCAAACGAAGCAGGCTAGTCAAATGGTTTTGTTACAATAGCAAGGCTCACCTTTTCCGAGGTAACGGTGCGTGTGATTCTGACATGCCGCGGTGCCATTCGGGCAGACGTCTACTTGGCAATGTTATCCAAATTGGCAATCATTTGTAGATGCACAAAGTGTATACTGGTTGACTGGCATTGTCACAACTTAAGAAGAAACAGGCCACTTGCAGCACTCTTATTCTGACGTCCAAACTGAAAACGATGACAGATAAGTTCGAGGCAGTCCAATTCCAGCGATATTAGTGTCGTGTGCTGATCATCTGCCAAACCCATATACGCACGGCGAGACCAATGATGCATGTGTCATGCACGTATTTCAGTTCATAGGACTTGCGTCGAGTGCCAGTGATGTCCAGATTTTTGCGCCTGCGAGCTCCAATGATTCAACTGTGTTGCGACACCTGGGAGAGACAAATGTCTCTCCTCCGTTTCGTTAAGAACCCGACAGACTGACGTGTGATGGAAAAGCCTTAAGCTTATGTGGCATGCTCACCGGATGTGTTCAGGTTCAACGCCAAGACTACTGCAATCATAAACCTCAGTCAAACTAACAAGTGTCGGAGCATGGCTTGTGTTTAAAAAAATGACTACAGCGAGGAGAATGCTGGGCAGGGAGAACAGACGAAGAGAGGTATAACTAAAAAAGACAGTCAAGCTACTGATAAGGGATCAGAGAAACACGCAAGCAACAAATATTTTAACACCTACGAAAGAAGGTTAATGGGGTCAGTGGGTTGGAGACGGGGGTAGGGCTTTTGAAAACTTTTTATCTCAATTAGTAAAACCTTGAGACTCTCAGCAACGGGCTGAAAGGGAGAAAAGGGTGCCGCGCCCGAATTAAGGCAATATATGTTGGTCAAGGAGAGCTGCATCCTCCGGATGCAGTCGAACGGAAATGTTGTAAGGAAGCTAAAACCAGTCAGGATAGAACTGGCCAGATACGTGTTTCACTAACGCCAGGGTGTTACTAGTCTTGTTCGCATTCGTTTCAACGTTCAGAGAGCTCAAGATGGTATGCGGAACAATGGTTCCTAAGCCCATCTCGGCGAGAACTGGTAACACGTCGTTTTCACAGAGCTAGTAATGTGCATGCTTTTAGACCTACTAGCATTAAAGTCCAGCCAATTCATCTGAGACCAATGGGATAGAATGTTAGGGTTCTTTTGCAGAATAAGAGAATCGTTGGTAGCGTTTGCGGCAAGCCAAATTTTGATGTCGTCAGCAAATAGTGATAAGGGAGGGTTGCTCAAAAAAGAAAGATCGTTGGCATATATCGAAAACAGAACTGGGCAAAAAGTGAACTTTGAGGTACTCCAGTGAACCCGGGCCCGCAGGTGGAGAATACATCGTTTAAGCATACCTTGTACAGATGATTAGCAAGATGACATAAGCCACCGAAGAAGGTTACCTTGCACCCCGTAATGAGAAAGCTTACCGATTAAAACAGCATGGTCCATGAGGTCAAACGTCATCGCAAAGTCGAGGTACACGAAACCAGTGACTGTCTTAATCAACTGCTTTGACTGGTTCACCGATCAGTGGCTAACCGACGATTTGTGGTAAATGAACGGCCATTGCGGAAACCGTGCTGCACATTACAAAAGTTACGAGACGTAAACCCAGCCATGCATGAACGCCTCTAAAATTTCCCAGATGATCGACATCAAAGCAACTGGTCTGTAATCATTTGGACAATTACATCTACTAGTCTTGAAAACGAGTGCGATGTCGGCGAGTTCTCAGCTGCTGAACAGTTTCCTGGGAGACAGATCGCGTAAACAGTACACCACGGCGGCCAGCAAGCTGTGCATCCGCTTCACGCAGGACCTTGGAGGAAATATAGCTGAGACCAAAGCACCTCAGGTTGGCCAACATCGCCGTGGATGAAATATCCACATTGCAACCACCATCAATTTCAATATCCGGACAAATCTAAGGGACCGATAGCGACTGCTCAAAAACATTGTTGTAGAACTCTGCAGGTACACCGGCGACTTCCGTTTCAAAGCTAGTAAGGTCGAATGGGCCTAAGAGCTCCAGGTTTCGTCTACTCTGCTAGCACCAATTAGGGATTCAGTTTAGGAGTGAATTAAGGCTGTTTTCCGGAAAGTTCAGGAATGTATTTTTTGACCAACGGTGTTTTGGTTGCTGAGAATGTACCTATTCGTCAGTGAGCCAGTATACTCATTATTCATAAAATACATGGAGTACCTAACACAAGGGAATTGCATTAAACTCCAGGAAGTTTTCGTTATACGTATAAACTAGTTGCCAATCCGTTACACTTGTTAGGGTTGCGTTAGGGATTGTGTCCTATATCCCTAACAAATCCCTAAGTGATCTTGGGATTAATTATGGATTTGTCAGCGTGTGGATAAGCGATAAAACGCTCTCTAAGACGTTGCTCAGAAAGGAACTAAACCATTTGGTCGACACTACTAACCAACACTAGTCATGTCAGCAATTAATACCGGTTACCGAGGTGACAGTTTATTCGAAGCTTACCACCCAACACAAGAACTGTGTTTGAAGCAAGAAGTACTGCATGGCGTGGTCTCCTAAACAGAAGGTCTTCGAAAACGACTCACTGTTTTAACGAGTAACCGTGATTGCTCAGACCTTTAAAAGAACTGACTCCAGATGGGGACAACAAAGTGAACTGAAGACGTTCAAACCTGTAATTCACAGTCTAAACGAAAGAATCACCATTCGTCAATGATTAATTTCAAGCTATCACGGTGCAAGAGTGAAAATTTTCGAAAATGATCTTTTCTTACCAACGTAGAACTCTTCATCAGCGATGAAACAAGTCCAGTTATGCGAGCATTTGACAATCAGATCAACAATTGCCAACCGACGTTTGCGGTTTGAAACAGAACCGCGGCAAGTTTTGACCTTCACGATGGGTCACGCTGATTGGCAGGCCTGTGTCTTCCGATAGACCGGGTACTGTATGGTAGCTGATTACTTGAACGCGGATATTTGATGGCTTGTGTGAGTTCACTAGAAACAGCAAGGATACTGTTTTGCGGTGGACATAACTCATAGTAACAGCCTATTCCGGACCAGAGCCGGTCAGATTTCCATTTGCTTTTGAGATCCTTTCGTCGAAAATTCAGCGATTGATACACGGGTTCGAGGCAGCGACCCAAGGTTCCCGGTTCCAGTCGGTTTTACTTGCTCAATGTCAGTGAGCGTCTGGTGAGCTGAAAGGCGATCATTGAAACCAGGGTGTAACGCCGCACTTGGTGATTACAGTGAATACCAAGAAAAAAGTAAGATTACTCGCATGGTGCAATTTAAGGTGAATGTCAATCAAGCAAAGCTTTTAAACGGTCTCTAGAAGTGCTGCTGACGACCTCAGAAAGAAGGCTGCTCCAGCAGTTAATAACCCTGTAAGAAAAGAACTGCTGTCTAAGAAAGGTCCGAAGACGAAGCTTCAAAAGCTTCCTATTATGTCCTCACTGGCCGTCACCATTCGCTACAGTAAAGGACTGTTCTACAAGACCTTGTTCTAAAGAAGTGTGTGAGTATTAAATCACTGCGGAGTCTTCGAAATTCAAGTGAGTGAAGGTCAAGAATTTCAAATCGAGACTTGTAAGTAACCTTACTCAGGCCCGCGACCATCTTGGTAGCCGCGCGCTGGACACGCTCAACAGCTAACGTGTCTTTCTTCAGGCTGGTATACATGACCTTATCCGCACACTCGAGGAGCGGCCCTATATGGTACTCATGAAGCCTTTGAAAAGCTCTCGTGTCTATGCGGGGGAAAGTGCGCCTAATCATCATAAGTGCGGCAAATCCTTTTTTTGCCGCCATCTCATGGTGATATGTGAAGGACAAGTTAGACGACAACCGGATGTCTAGATCTTTCGTCAGATCGATTCTTGTGATATCTACTGTGCTAGATGCGCTATGAATCATGACGGCATTGCCTGAATCTCCACAGAGTGACATGTGAGCACATTTATTGTCATTTGGTGGGAGACGCCAATGGTCCGACCAACGCTTGATCTCATCAAGAACAGTCTGTAGTGCACTGGAATCAGTGGCATTCCAGATTTTTAGTTTGTCTGCATATAAGAGGACGTTGCTGGAAATATTGTTTAGCAGGTCGTTGATGTAAATGAAGAATAACAAAGGACCAAGCATCGACCCTTGGGGACTCCCGCAAAAATGAAAGAGGGAGACGAAAGTTTTGATCCGGTCTCATCTCTAAAAGTTCTATTACCAAGGAAAGAAGCAAGCCAGCAAAGAACCTCTACTTGAATACCATAGGCTTCCAGTTTGTGTTTCAGAGGACCGTGTGGGATACGGTCAAAAACCTTAGCGAAATCAAAGAAGATAGCATCTGAGATGAGGCAATTGTCTCTGGCCTCCGTCAGACTATCCATGAAAATAGGCATGTTTGCTGTGTATGTCTGATTAGGAAGGAAGCCATGTTGGGTGGA
>QNGE01002634.1:0-107780 GCA_008508345.1 Paragonimus westermani
GCAGACGGAGTAAATGACCGGTTTCGTTTTAATCGGAAATTAACATCGTATTTTATTGTTGGTGACAGAATTATTAAGATTGTGACTGTTGACACAGAGATCACACAGTTTGTTGATATGCTGGAGGAAGTATTCACTACGTAACTATGTCAACTTTCTACGGATGGAGCAAGTGCAAGGTAATAATTTGAAGTAGATCATGTCCATTCGAACAAATAGGGAACCGTCAAGACGTATACGATTATGTTGGTTTCACTCCAGATAGCAAGACGCCTGGATGGAAAGTAGAATGAACAACTTAGTACTGAGAACCTCTGAAGTGCTTCAGATGAGCAAAGTCAGTTCGTACACAATTCATGTTAAGAAACAAACAAATCGATGTCATGAGAGAATAAAGTAACATCAGTGAGATCATTACTTCCCACTAATAATCGTCCATATTTCATATGCAAGAATTCTCCTACCTTTACGCTAAGTACACCTGCAACTCACTATTCATCATAGCGTGTTCATTCAAGGGCTGATTAAATCGCAAAACCCAAGTATGAAAGGCAGCTGTAGTCATCAGTTCACAACATCTAGTCGTCCTACACACACCGAAGGGAGTTGTGGAGGTCACATCTCAGCCTGTAACACAAAATTATCTCGTTCCAACTCTGATTAATTTGACGATCATATGAAGCAACCCTCACCTCACTTCTAACATGTGTCAGCTCTGACCCGTGAATCCATATTTTTGTGCAAATGTCCAGACATTTACATGGACAAGTATTTAAGAAACACAAGCTGCTAACACGCGATGCTTGGTTCCTCTTTACGAACGTACTGCTTAATGAAATTTTTCTTACGATGGCTAATCACGTTCGTTTGAATCATCTTAATTTTGTGACAAAAATGAGCACCCGAACATGGGCTGCTTAAGTCAGTTGTGACAATTTAGAGTTCAAACTTCAAACAGAACACCAGTATGCAGACGGAGTAAATGACCGGTTTCGTTTTAATCGGAAATTAACATCGTATTTTATTGTTGGTGACAGAATTATTAAGATTGTGACTGTTGACACAGAGATCACACAGTTTGTTGATATGCTGGAGGAAGTATTCACTTCGTAACTATGTCAACTTTCTACGGATGGAGCGAGTGCAAGGTAATAATTTGAAGTAGATCATATTCATTCGAACAAATAGGGAACCGTCAAGACGTATACGATTATGTTGGTTTCACTCCAGATAGCAAGACGCCTGGATGGAAAGTAGAATGAACAACTTAGTACTGAGAACCTCTGAAGTGCTTCAGATGAGCAAAGTCAGTTCGTACACAATTCATGTTAAGAAACAAACAAATCGATGTCATGAGAGAATAAAGTAACATCAGTGAGATCATTACTTCCCACTAATAATCGTCCATATTTCATATGCAAGAATTCTCCTACCTTTACGCTAAGTACACCTGCAACTCACTATTCATCATAGCGTGTTCATTCAAGGGCTGATTAAATCGCAAAACCCAAGTATGAAAGGCAGCTGTAGTCATCAGTTCACAACATCTAGTCGTCCTACACACACCGAAGGGAGTTGTGGAGGTCACATCTCAGCCTGTAACACAAAATTATCTCGTTCCAACTCTGATTAATTTGACGATCATATGAAGCAACCCTCACCTCACTTCTAACATGTGTCAGCTCTGACCCGTGAATCCATATTTTTGTGCAAATGTCCAGACATTTACATGGACAAGTATTTAAGAAACACAAGCTGCTAACACGCGATGCTTGGTTCCTCTTTACGAACGTACTGCTTAATGAAATTTTTCGTACGACGGCTAATTACGTTCGTTTGAATCATCTTAATTTTGTGACAAAAATGAGCAACCGAACATGAGCTGCAAAAGTCAGTTGTGACAGAGCAACTAGTCGCCAAAAGATGATTGGTCATTTGATTGATGACACACTTGCAGGAGTGCCAAAAAGAAACACGGAAAGCAAAACTGAGCAAAAATTATGCCATAGAAGAGAATTGTTTGTAAGTAGCTTTGTCTCGGATGTCATTATAGACGTTTACTTCTTACTGTAACTGTTACGGAGCTACATCACACTCGAAATGGAAACGAAACTGGAAGGTAAGATAGTAGGGCACGCCTGATTTTATAGAGCCAGAACTTGAGGCGACTCAGTTATTCGTAGTTGAAACGATTGCATAGTTAACAAACTGGACTTCGAACTCACGCTGTTGCTGTAGATATCGTGCCGTTGGCAATGTATATAAATCCCCAGTCCACGACGTGAAGCAGCACAGACCTCGGAGATGCTTGCTTTCCGTTAGACAAAAATCGAACCATCTGGTTAAGCCTTACAAGCTTCAATTCGTAAGCATGTGGTTTATGAGCAATCAACAACCTCCTCAGGACTACGACGCGGATTAGTGAAGAAAGCTCTGCGCTATTCCCAGATAGGAGGTTGGCTCCATCGCGCTCGAATATTCAATCAAGTGATGCCTACAGTCTTTGCACATGCTTGCGGTCGGTTGCGTTCAGGTTCTTTTTGGTCGTCATCACATTCAAAACCAGATAGAACCAGGCAACGGTTTTTGTATGCTACGATTATCCAGTTGTGACACAAACTTGTTCACAACGTTTATATGTTTCTCTCCTGACTCAAACTGGAAAATTATTCCATGGAAGGCTTTCTTCACATTGATCACACCTGAACGCCAGGTAAGTGTCTTGCACTTACTAGCGTATGACCTCAGGGCAAATGATAAAACAAAACGGGCACCCACAACAGCACGGTCCGAGCCCACTTGGTGGCTCTAAAATACACGACAGTCTTTAACGGAGTGCCACCACTTGTAACTGACCGCTATGTGATCGAGTTTTCTCAACTATTGAGAAGCTCAGTAAGGTCGCGGTGTAACACAATGCCTCTTTCTGTGTTTAAATGGGTTACTCGAAATATAAAAAAATTCGACGAAGCTGAGAACTAAAATCGCCGGCTGGGAAGCTCAAATTAAGAAGATCAGCGACGGCGCTATAGAAAGCATCCTTAGCAGCATCCAGACAGTTGTCCGTTGAAAGACACCCTGATGCAATGACTACATAACGACAACTTGCTTCAACAATGGCACGTAACCGGGTGATACCGTAGAGACGTAATCGTTTTCTGTCGATTTTCCATAGTTTCAACTTCTAAAATGTTCCACTAGTTTTTCGTTTTCACTAGCAAAATACATGTTTGAAAAACACCGTCCCTGTAAACAGAATCAGGGATACAATTACTATTTAAGCCTGCGTATTTCACTAGCTTCCCTGCGTTGATTAGAAACCAGAATTTCTTGTCGAATGTCCTGTTTACTGACCTGTTACTAGATTAGGAGAAGATGATATATTCCACGAGCGACTAGCTAAGTTCAATGTCTCGTTTCACTAAAAATAAGGGTTTCAAACGTTGCACAGTAACTGGTAAACATCGGAATAATATGAATTATAGTTATAGATTCACTATTGTAAATGTATCTTAACCATGTTTTCGTGAACAGAATAAAATTGTGACGCTCAAGGTTACCTTGGAATAAAACATTGGGTTAAACAATGTAATTTTCTTATCTCAAGAAAAACGGTGCAGTCGCTTCAGTCTTTCAAGTAAAGTGTCGTATATTTGCTCCCGGTCTTTGTTTACAGATAAACTTCCTAATCGGTCTTTTTACGAGAAAACAAAAACAAAACTTGAGTAGCATTCTTGCTAGAGCTCATCAACCGCGCACATCACTGCTTCCACTTGCACTGAAACTGCGGACACATCTCCGGGAATACTGTTTTGAGCACGCCGTGAGCTCAACTGAACTGTTATATGCAAACATTCAGTCGCACTCGTTTGTGTGCAACAATCAGCTTGCTTTTATCATCAAGATAGGAGATACAGTTACCGCCTGTTAACTCCAAGATTAAGAATTCCGAGAAAGTTCAAAATCTCCGACCTTATCGTACTCGATAGATGATATTTTAGATGACCAATCAGTAGTCCGAGATTTGGGTAATTTTAAGTCGAACATCATTACCGAGAATCACAGTCCCAGCATTTAAGTAAGTCTTCCGTTCACGGCGTTTCAGAAAGAATCCCTAGACTCCAGTTGCGGCCTTGTTAGTGCTCGACAGTAGTGTATTTCTTTGCCATAGCCAAAACCAGAACTTGGGCCACTTCAAGTGAGAAGGTTCAGTCGTCGTAATTTTTTCAGTCATTTAATGACATTAGTCCATACGTCATCAGTGTACTAGAGGACCATTATTGACGACGGGGGTTTATCACATTGCTATATTGAGCTCCCTCTGTAAGGTTTCTGCTTAAGCGTTCTGAAGCATCTTAGACGTTCATCCGTTTGGATGTTGGGCTCATCGCCGTAACTCAACAATATACCATCCTTTCTCATTAAATCATGACAGACTGTTTTAGGGATTAAAAGATCTCACTCTCGAGCATGCACTTTTCTGGTAACGTGGAATATAAGACTGAACAACAGCTTGTTGTTTGATGGACACATTTATTCTCAAGGTTAGGTGCAATGGAGAACGGTCTATAACGATCTCTGTGGATAACATTTCAAGTGATCGACTTTTGGCAGGCAAGTGAGTAAGTTAAAGAAACAAGTTGTACTCACAAATGTCACCTAAAAACGAAGTGATCATAATTTGTAATTGAGGGCTGGGTGAATAATTTGTTTGTCGTGGAAAGTTACTAAATAAAATGTTGTCATGATGCCATAGACATTAATCTTGAAACAGAAAAAGTTTCATCAATCTTTCTAGGATCATTGGGCGTGATTTCGAATCCAAGTGTGAAAGTCTGCTGTCTTTAGTACTCTATGTATTGTCAGCTGGATGTTCATAAAAAAATGTTGTAGCGTTTCATTTGGTGTAGTTGGCTAAGAACCGAAGTAGTAACGTAGCGTATTAACATGAAGTTTGACAACAGCGACCAACACTCTTGGTAAACACAGTCAATCTAACTTACAATGCCTGCTGATAAAGCGGAAATCCAACCATTTTGCAAGCACGATTATTACCACACGGTAATGACTAAATCAGGCCGATGCCAGCACTTCGAGAACAGACAGTGAACACCAATGACAAAGTGGGACAAGTATGTCCAAATGGGAAATTTCTAAGTTCCCTGTGGAGCTTTATAGCTCGAAAGATAGAGCATGTACCTTTAGTTGACAAATCGGTCCCGCAATTATGTTCTACAATTAGTAAAGTTATTACGGACTACTGTGATACATAACAAAGTGAATATAACTGATATGGATGGGTGATAAACATGCATATTACGTTCGGCCATTTTCCAGAAACACTCAGGAAGTTAGAAACCTTTATCGCGCATGTGTTCGCTTGTGATACGCATAATTTCACACGGAAACCTCACCCACTTCA
The DNA here is from genome assembly GCA_008508345.1 of Paragonimus westermani. Taxonomy (NCBI): domain Eukaryota; kingdom Metazoa; phylum Platyhelminthes; class Trematoda; order Plagiorchiida; family Troglotrematidae; genus Paragonimus; species Paragonimus westermani. The sequence goes on from QNGE01002634.1 coordinate 5,423, forward strand.
AACTGTAATATTTGAAAAAATCTAACATATTTATACTAGGTCAGGTGGGGAATAAGCAAGATTTTCGAACATCATACAAAACGGTATCTAAATAATTGGTATTCCGTGTGATGACGGAAAAATGCGCGGCGCGACTCATGAGTTGCTAGTCTACTAGCGGTGCAGTGAATCAGTATAAGTTGATTAAGGATTTGAGTTCGTAACACCAGTGTGTCAACTAGTGGATCCCACTGCAAGCCATGCCACAGATTTCCTGTGATTTCAGTTACTTTATGAGCCAATGTGGCAGATTTTTCCTTGAATAAATTTGACTATCAATGAGGCCTACCAAATTATTGCCTGCGTTTACCTTAGCCTGAGTCACAGGAGTCTATAAGGCGAAAATTGCCTACACCATCCGTCTCATTATGAGCAAGCCTTCGTTCCACTTCTGGTGTTTNAGTCTATAAGGCGAAAATTGCCTACACCATCCGTCTCATTATGAGCAAGCCTTCGTTCCACTTCTGGTGTTTTTGTTCACAATGAAAGTAGTTGACAGGGGTGCAGTGGGATGCTAAAAATTGCGCACGTCTTGGTAAATATGACAACCGTTTAGGGTAGCTGAATTCTTGTTACCTCCAAACGGTTGTAGGTTGTGATGTAACTGGATAGATGGCTTTTAGATTTTATTCTACCTTTTGAAAGAAACACCAGTACACGAATACAATGCTATAATCCAGCTTACGGTGTTCACCGGAATCAATACTCCTACACTACACATGAGAGCGTTACTATTTCCGTTATTCATGTTTCGTCCGTCATCTCAAGTAGTATTGAAACTTTCACCTGTACAGTCTGAGGTATCCCTATTTGAATGACGGACCACACATATCAAGACTTGTTCCTGACCGTAATGCAATCAACATGCAACGAACTGCAATAATATCACCTTATTGCTACCGGCCTCAAATGGAAGGTCCTTGTTAGTCGTGCTTTAGAAGCTGTCCTTTCAGTCACTATATGATTCGCCTTGTTTTTAAGGCTCCTGAGATGGTTAGCGCCCCAGATGTTGACGGAATTTCTATGCAGATCCCAAACAAGATGGAAGAACATACGCACTAAGACTGTTGTCATGAGCATTGCTGTTTGAATGCATCACGCGGACAACGATGAAGATAGTGTGTGTTGTTTCCTGTTGGCTTGTCAAATGTGAGAAACAACACCACGTCTTCCTTTGGCAGCAGCAGCAACTATAACAAAGTCGAAGAAGTATATTCAGGTTTGTGGCGCTCCATTGTGACGTTGCATTTCAACATTCAATAACACTAGCTTCATCCAGATTCAAACTTGGCGTTGCAATGCTAGGTCAATTTAGTGACCTCGTTGCTCAAAGAATGAAGCGTCTTTCAACTTGTGACCTCTCCAGTCGAGTCAACAGACTGCTCACATTTAGCAATGTTGAAGTGGTGTGGAACCATTCGGAAATACTACAAGATAGGACAGTTTTTACAAAAACTTCCAAGATGCCTTCTTAATGACCTTTAAACGGAACCTGTAGTAAAAACGCTCGCCAGCCGGAAACCTGTCAAACTGCAAGGAATCGATGCCTACTGCGATAAGAGAATACTTTTATGGCAACAGAGGGCTCCGTGCATCAACCCCACCCCCCTTGCAAGGATGGTTTCAAGCCGAACTCTCTTGTCCATTTTCAACATGTAATTTTCAACACTAGTTGTTTAAATTACTCAAATTTTAGTAGTGTTCGCCGTGCTACTCAATTGACTAATGTCTTCTGCTTAGCTAGCATTCAATTTGTTATTGGTATTTACAGTTAATTTTGACAGGACAGACAGTTGCAGGTTTTCATATTCTGATGTGACCACCCAGCATATAACTGAGAGCAATCCACGAGGCCCCCCACTCTGTGTGAGTGACGTTCAAGATTAACGAACGGAGCTGACAGTGCAGTGGTTGAGGTAAATAACATCTGACCACCTTTTTTCTACAAACGTGAGAGACATTAGTAACAAAAAATACCTACATTCCGTATCAAGTTAAAACAGGGGTATGTACCTCAGTTTTACCTCCAGTGCTCCACAAGCACGCTGACTGGTCTAAGCAGTTAGTTTCCTCTTGAAATCGATCATTATGGTTGACATTATTCGGTGTTATCACGATAAAATTCATGCAGTTTTGAATCCACTTTGCCACATTCCTTAATTTCAAAATATAGTCACTGTGAAGACGGGGTTTGACCACTTCTAACAGAAACACAGTGTGAACCGTAAATACTCTCCTCAGAAAAGATCCCGATACAAAACTTTTGAAAAAAGTGGGTTGGCAACTGATAGAATAAGTTGAGTCGATAAGAGAAGAATTTCCGCTGTAGTTAACACCTTGATAATACCAGCTAGCGAAAAGGAATGAATACGATATATAGAACCCTGAACAGATGTTCACTATATGGGATGTGTTTATAAGTGACACCTAACGTCTGTTTCGGTGGAACTTTTAGAAATATCTGTCAAACCATACGACTGAACGAGGTTATGAAGTAAGGTAAAAGTATAACTACCAATATTTATCGAAAAAAACAAGAATGTGAGAAGTTGATGTTGAATCAAAGAGTGCCGTAACACGTAGTACGCCTTGATGATATAATGTTCTTAATTTTACTGGAATCGGTCCTAATTTTTGCCCTAATTTCGCAGCAAACATGGCCGTACAGTAGTATAGTTCACAAGTTGCATGGCGGAAATCAACCAAGATTTTTCTGGAGAATGTACATAAGGGATTTGTTAGACGAAAAACAACGCATACCAGGAACAAAATATATAGATTTGAGAGAGTATTCTAAGACCATCAAACCAGATTAACACGAGATATCGTGTCTGTACTCAAGTACAGGAGCCAAAAGGTACACGGTCGTGTCGAGATGATTTGTGCCTTCAATACTTGTACAGCTCCTCTCAGCAAAGGAGCCACAAGTCAAGGATTGTCCTCATCAACTTATCCGTCCGCCACACCTCACAAACTTTTCCTGGTATAGACGTGTTCAAAAATGGTCAATTCGAGTGCGCTATCAATATTAAGATAAGTCCAAACATTAAGTTATTTAGTTTGGTATTCGCCCGTGTTCAGTACATTGCTATTTACACATTGTGTACACTTATTCCTATTGGCGTTATTATCTTTGAGTTATAATTAAAGTTTGCTTCAGTAAGTTAAGCATGTATTGTTTCTAATTGACTGCGTTTCAAAAGTGGGCTAATACGGCATTTCAAACGGGAGCGATGGACGCATCCCATGCGGTCTACCATGTGTAGTGATATAGATGACTGACTCCAGCAGACTAAACTTCAGGTCAGTCAACAAAATGGGGAAAATTTACACGAGGTTCCAGAAAGATGATCGAACAGCGATGTACAATTATCTGTTTGAACAAACCCTATAAACAGTAATTACAACACACACAGTCTGGAAATAGAGTTGCCGAGTTGGATCAAAAATTTGCATTACGAAGTATAATTCTTAGCGACCTTCGAAGACACTGAGACAAACGGTCACGGTGCACAGGTTATAAGAACCATCCAAGCATCCGCGCGAATTCGTCATAGAATGAAAATGTAAACGACTCAATCGAGGATGATACGATATGGAGAGGCACCAATCAGAAGTGGCAGTGAAATTAATGACGACAGATCGAGAAAGCTTGCGGAAAGCGAGGAGGGACAACAGTCGTCGGATTAAGCATTTCAACAAAACAGGAAGCAAATGGCTTTTATTCTAAAAATAAAATCAACTTCCGCAGGGGAACCAATTTTCCCTAACAAGACCGAGCGACATGCTGCCGAATTCACCGAACAAGCAGTTGATCAATGAAAATGTGCATAGTATACGAATATCCTCTTTAAATACAAACCTTGTTTTCTACTGAAAACAGATTTAGGTGGGAGGTTACTGGTTGCTTGTCTCCTCCTGGGGGCTTCAGAACACCATACACATTGTTGTTGCCTTTGCACTTGGATTCATCAAAATATGCACTGAAATGAGCTGGAATTGCATTCCGCATCATTCAGCGATCATGTTCCTGAGATGATATCAATGAACTGCAGAGTCTCCATATACAAACACACAGACGCAACCACTGATTCATACTTTCAAACGCCCGCTTGAATGATGGGAGGTCATGTGGCTCACCGATACCTGAATTGTTTCAAAGTCACTATGTTAAGTTCTATCAGAGCGGTCACTTTAGTAATTGGTACTACACGTGAACAACAGTGCAAAATTTAGTCCCGACGCCGCTTAAACCTACTGAACAGAGCTGAACACTCTTCATCTGGAGACTGCTTTTAATACAGTTGCCTAATTACTCTTTTCATTTCCAAACAGGTTTGTAATAATCTCTGATCTTCGACTGAGCACCTAGGATGAACATGAGAATCAGATGAGGTGCTTGCTTTCATTCTCTAATCAATTCCAATGATTCGGCGCATCAAACCCAACTGTAATTTTCAGGTTGGTGATACACACAAAGAATCCAGTTCTGCATGCCTGGTTGGATCCATCACTGTTAATATGAGCTATGTGCACTGATCCACCCAGCTGACTAAATGAGGTTGATTGGTCATGTACATTTAGGTAGGGTGAAAACGATTGTGGGCGGGAATATTTACTATAAGCGCAAAGCTCCACTTACTGCTGAAGAAACTCTTCTGGACCGCAGGGTTTCCTCGATATAGCGAGCCGTTCGCGAAACAGTGCTCCCAATTCTGGCGCACTGCAATGTACCATTTACATTAGACCATATAATTAAAATGTTTTCGGAAGATCCAATAGGCACAAAATGTTTTGAAAATAATCGATAGAGGAAACAGGTGAACATTCCGAAAAGTACCATATTGAGCTCTACATAAGACTCACTAGTTCAAGCCCAGAAATTCAAAATTCAGGATGCGCACAACCTGTATTTATCGGAGGTTTGCATACAATCAATACTTACCTAAAATATCGACACAGTGTGCGACAACTCTAACGGCTATTCATACCAAACTGGTACACACATGCTTCTCACGGTAGTTGTGGACATGATGTGAAAAACGGACTTGCTTTCGTGTCTTTTGTGAAACCACATAATAATATGTTCATTATTTAAGCCGAGACGGTTAGCATTTGTTTTTGTGTACACAGTTTCAGGACGCACTTGATTTGTGATTATCTACCATCAGTGAAAACTTTTTCAGATTTTTCTACCTGTAAAAAACAAGAGCCTTCTTCTTCCCATTACGTGTCTTATCATGTTGAATCGAAATCACAAGTTAGGTACTCAGAAGTATTTCAGTGACTATACAACACAACCTCGAGCTGTCTGCATCATCACATCGAAGAGAATCAACCCGATGCACATGATTAATCAAACTGAATGCAAAATTGATGGTTGGCTCTGCCTGGAAACGAAAAATCACAGCCACCGTTCACGATGCAGCAGTCCGAACCGTTGTGGACGATTGTGAAAATCGTCCAATTATGAACCAGCATTTCGGTAATGCTATTAATGTTTCGACTTGATAAAATAATAGACTACTTATAACAATCCATCCTCAGTTCATTTTATCAAGATACCAGTGTTAAATATTTGTCTGTTAAGAATCTGAATTCCTACACTCCTGAACTGTGAGGGGTATTACCTGAGAAGACATTTGGAAATTAGATTATTTTGTTGTGAGAATAACTTTTTATCTAGGTCGTGCATTGCCATAATTTTAACATACCGGCGTTGGAAACTGTCCACTAGAAAGTTCGTTGTTGGGATTTGAATGTTAAAGATTGTGATCAAATTAGGTTTTCATGAAAAACAATACTACGATACAGCGCGACACTTGCGGTTTAAACACTCAGGCAGAGTGGGGTCACAGCCATTTCTCGTTAAATTGAAATAAGCGACATAGAGACGTGTAAACTTGGTTAGAGCTGAACGCTCTGCACTATAAGAAAGCACCATTGCATGCTTCCACCCCATACATGTCAATCCTACTCACAGTAACTGCCGTCTGGTCCGTATTCAAACTGATCAAACATTTTAATTTGGTTTGCCTTAACGCTCGCAATCAGTGACAATCCAACGGATGAGTTCGTTGAACTTACTTCCATTTATTATGTTGATATCTAAGTTGATTGCATCCCCACCACGGGCAAAACGTTCCATTCTTTACGTACAGGTGTAGACCAGTTTTTCAGTTCCTAGGGTTTATCAACGTCTCCGTCTACATTCTACGCGCGTTCACCACAGAATTTTAACCAGAATGCGGACTGCTGTAGTTGGTAACCAGTACTCGAAACGTTCAGTTTACATAAGTCCTTCTTAGTCAGGAAGTCGGTATAAGTCCTTCTTAGTCAGGAAGTCGGTTAAAGGTCTCTCTAGTTTTCGAGTGTCTAAACGATGAACAGTGATGTCTCTACGTTTTTTCTGAAAGTGTAAAGTTGAAACACTCAATCACATTTGATGGCCAGAAAAGTACTTGGTTGATTCCAATGCTGATTGCAATAGCATTTCAAATGTTTTTTCGCTTTGAGGATTAACTCTCATCATGGTCTGGTTGTTACATCCTGATTGAGTTAATTTAGTGCCATCTTCACTCTTTCATTTGGAACAAAAAAAACCTTTTCAGCAATTGGAACAGTGCGTATGCTTTTGAGAGCCCAGATAGATATTTTGATTTTAATATGCGATTTCCAAAACGAATTCTTACTTCTGTAGCAGTTGACAAATCTGTCCGCTCTAAATTGTACATCCTTTGTGCACGTTTCGACGCTATGTTGAGGAATATTGAACTATTTTAGCTAAGCGCAGTTCGCCCAGTATCACCTTCCATGATACAGAGGCGCAGAATCGTGATCTTAGGTAGAGAGTTGCAAACACAAAAAGACATCTAAAGAGATCCTCGCTAATGTTTGTTCAAGCAAACCAGCTATTCCTGATAACCCTGAAACAAGTCTATGAGAGATATTCGCCCAAACACATAATGACTTGCACAATATATTTTTTTTGGTTTTGAATGATAGTTCCTTGCAGATTGCTTTATATTTCATGCTTGGCATGGGCTGCATGAAATATTTGGTCCAATGACAAGATCCCTGGTGTTCAGTTGTGGTTAAAAACGATGAAGCGCGTCTGGTTTAACTGAACATTTCACTTGAGTAATTTGAAAGTCTATTAAAAAGGGTGCGTCCTGACTCGGCAAAAGACGGCAGTCATTAGCTATGCATGAAGTACGTTAAAGGCACCTATAGGGATTTCCACGTTTGAGCTCCCGGTACAAGTAGGTCTGTTTATATTACTGTCTTACTTACCCGTTTGTAATTGATGTTTTTGATTCTGTCTACCACTTTGGTCGTTTGCTTACAGTTGATCAATACATCTATTCCGTTCATAGATCCATGACCGCCTGTTTCTACCAAAGGACGTGTTAACACACTGACGAAAAAATGTCTCATTTCTTTCTACAAAACGAACCGCCCTCGTCAGCTTCAGTCACGTTCACAGTCAGCCAGTGCCCTGTTTTGTTTCGGGTTTAGTTTCGAACGTTTCAGCGCTCTCCATGATTGTTCATTCTTTTAACAGGCAGCAGACGAATAATCTTCTAGTATCGGGTTGGTAAACGTTATGTAATTCCGATTAATCATTGAACCATCTTAATTCAACAGAATCCCACAATCCAGAACATCTTCTGTAGTTCTGGATGAATAATCGTTTTTTAAAATTTTTTATTTGCCACATCTTCTTCAGATAGAAATAATGTCAGCTGTTTTGCGACCTACTGGTAACTGACCAGCCGACCCTGACTTTAACATTACCAAGTGCCGTCTAAATGGGCCCTCTTGTAATGACCGCCATTTTCTTTCGTAAAATATCCAAACATTGGAACTGACGCTTCGTAGTACTTGGTTGCTTTGCTTACTGGTTTGTGCCACCTGGTAATCTGTTGCACACGGTAAAATTTCCGAGTTTCAACAATTCGTCATTTATATGTCCACCTACGACTGAAGTTTGTTGCGGCCAATTCATTATGTTTCCGGTTGCTATATGTTATCCGTTCTATCTGCTCTATCTGTGAAGTTGACTCCTCTATGTGATGGCCTTCACAATTTTAATTTTGGCCATGATCCACCAGCCATCAACCCTGATTGAATTCTGAAGCAACTGAATCCGAACTCGCTCACTTGTTACAAGATGACAATTATGTAGAGCCAGTGACAGAAATTTAGTGTGAAAACAGTTCACATCAACAAATTTGTTCTTGATTGGAAACAGATGATGTTTCATAAATTTGTAATCAACATCTGGGGGAATTCGGAAGCACTATTTCCCAAATATCCAGTTACAAACAGGGAAATAATCACAGAAATCGTACGTTGCTTCTCGTTCANTCTGCTTTGTTCAAACTGCTCGAGGGAACCAATTGTTTCTCAATCATATTTGATGGCCAGAAAAGTACTTGGTTGATTTCAAAGCTGATTGCAATAGCATTTCAAATGTTTTTTTTCGCTTTGAGGATTAACTCTCATCATGTTCTGGTTGTTACATCCTGATTGAGTCAATTTAGTGCCGTTTTCACTCTTCCATTGGGAACAAAATAACCCTTTCCAGCAATTGGAACAGTGCGTATGCTTTTGAGAGCCCAGAGAGATATTTTGATTTTAATATGCGATTTCCAAAACGAATTCATACTTCTGTAGCAGTTGACAAATCAGTCCGCTCTAAACTGTGCGTCCTTTGTGCACGTTTCGAAGCTATGTTGAGGAATATTGAACTATTTTAGCTAAGCGCAGTTCGCCCAGTATCACCTTCCATGATACAGAGGCGCAGAATCGTGATCTTAGGTAGAGAGTTGCAAACACAAAAAGACATCTAAAGAGATCCTCGCTAATGTTTGTTCAAGCAAACCAGCTATTCCTGATAACCCTGAAACAAGTCTATGAGAGATATTCGCCCAAACACATAATGACTTGCACAATATATTTTTTTTGGTTTTGAATGATAGTTCCTTGCAGATTGCTTTATATTTCATGCTTGGCATGGGCTGCATGAAATATTTGGTCCAATGACAAGATCCCTGGTGTTCAGTTGTGGTTAAAAACGATGAAGCGCGTCTGGTTTAACTGAACATTTCACTTGAGTAATTTGAAAGTCTATTAAAAAGGGTGCGTCCTGACTCGGCAAAAGACGGCAGTCATTAGCTATGCATGAAGTACGTTAAAGGCACCTATAGGGATTTCCACGTTTGAGCTCCCGGTACAAGTAGGTCTGTTTATATTACTGTCTTACTTACCCGTTTGTAATTGATGTTTTTGATTCTGTCTACCACTTTGGTCGTTTGCTTACAGTTGATCAATACATCTATTCCGTTCATAGATCCATGACCGCCTGTTTCTACCAAAGGACGTGTTAACACACTGACGAAAAAATGTCTCATTTCTTTCTACAAAACGAACCGCCCTCGTCAGCTTCAGTCACGTTCACAGTCAGCCAGTGCCCTGTTTTGTTTCGGGTTTAGTTTCGAACGTTTCAGCGCTCTCCATGATTGTTCATTCTTTTAACAGGCAGCAGACGAATAATCTTCTAGTATCGGGTTGGTAAACGTTATGTAATTCCGATTAATCATTGAACCATCTTAATTCAACAGAATCCCACAATCCAGAACATCTTCTGTAGTTCTGGATGAATAATCGTTTTTTAAAATTTTTTATTTGCCACATCTTCTTCAGATAGAAATAATGTCAGCTGTTTTGCGACCTACTGGTAACTGACCAGCCGACCCTGACTTTAACATTACCAAGTGCCGTCTAAATGGGCCCTCTTGTAATGACCGCCATTTTCTTTCGTAAAATATCCAAACATTGGAACTGACGCTTCGTAGTACTTGGTTGCTTTGCTTACTGGTTTGTGCCACCTGGTAATCTGTTGCACACGGTAAAATTTCCGAGTTTCAACAATTCGTCATTTATATGTCCACCTACGACTGAAGTTTGTTGCGGCCAATTCATTATGTTTCCGGTTGCTATATGTTATCCGTTCTATCTGCTCTATCTGTGAAGTTGACTCCTCTATGTGATGGCCTTCACAATTTTAATTTTGGCCATGATCCACCAGCCATCAACCCTGATTGAATTCTGAAGCAACTGAATCCGAACTCGCTCACTTGTTACAAGATGACAATTATGTAGAGCCAGTGACAGAAATTTAGTGTGAAAACAGTTCACATCAACAAATTTGTTCTTGATTGGAAACAGATGATGTTTCATAAATTTGTAATCAACATCTGGGGGAATTCGGAAGCACTATTTCCCAAATATCCAGTTACAAACAGGGAAATAATCACAGAAATCGTACGTTGCTTCTCGTTCAGGTAATTAGCGCTAACGGAGTAACCAGGTGTCTAGTCCGTGTCTTATGATCGTTCTAGTAGTTCTTCCCAGCTGGTTAACTAATGGGAATTTTCGTTCTGTCTCGTCCTCTATAGTGAGACTGTTCGGTCATGCATGCATTATTGTGCGATCGGAATCCGTTGTGATGAAGGTTGAGACAGTTTAATTCGCGTTTTGAACAAGAAACCGTTAGGGAACGAAGGCAGACACCGTCTACTCATCTGACTGACGGACAAAGTGAATACGGATTGAATAATATCATTCTGGCTCCCACGCTTCGTTGGTTAGTAGACAATTCCGGTCTCAACACGAACAGATAGACAAAAGCCCTGAGGACAAAAATGTGCTGTCATTCATAAATGTTGGTCAGAATGGAAAAAAACGAGGGAAATCCCCCTTGGTACATCTGTGGCTTGAAAAGACTATCAGCGAACAAAACACGAGCGACAATTACATTTTGCATGGTCGAAGGAACCTCCTTACCCTACGATTATTCGAGATGAATCGTTCACTAAACTTTTCCGCCTAAGAAATGCTTTCTGAAACTATTTGAATTTAATCAGAAAATTAAAGACTGTTATATTAGACTGCTATATAAGGTTGTAGTCGTAAAGACTAACTCGAACTACTCCCTACCCAGCCCAGTAAATAGTGATTGCTGATAAATAGAAAAGGCGACCGGCTGTTATGAATTGAATATCACATATGTCTGATCGAAGCTGTTGTAGTCCCCTAGGTAATTTAGTGAAGCCATTTCAAAAACACATTTTTTGTTTAAAAATTTGAAGTGATTCGTTTTCGTTACAGGTATGAACGAAACGATCGCGACACCAAGCGGGGTAGAATAAACCGCTCTTAGTGACTCTCCATATTGCTTAGAGTAGCATGTCAGTTCTCCACAATGAACAATTAGGGGTGTGTGATTGATATTCGTTCGGTAGGATAGAAAAAGACGCTGTGTCAGGGGCGGGATCAGGTTCACGAGTAATTGTCCCTGAACACGCATGGCTGTCTTCAGTCGAAAGACTTTGATCGCCACAGCAAACCTCAAGAATCTTGGATTGAGAAACCTCAATAGGATTCAGAATGCATGAGCTTGGTCCATAATGTGACTAATGGTCATGAAGTGTCTTACGACTGCGAACACTGGTTGACTGCTTGTCTCTGTGACATTCCCGTTCCTTATGAATATATAATTCTGCGCCCAATTAGGCAAATTTTCCTTCAATCTGGAGATCAATCATCTCTCGGTTCTACCTGTGTAACTTTCTTATTAGATACAAACAAATTGGTAAGCACAATATGAGATGACACCGACAGGGTGATCTTATTTGCTTGAAGTCACTGGTAGCTTCCGAGTCCGAGCTAATACCCAGAGTTCCGCTGACTTACATGATCGTTTAACTGAATTCAACAAACTACGAGTCGTTTAATGCATGCGATAATCAAATTTGAAGGGCGATTCTATATAAATCTCACTTCTTCTCGTTGTGACCACCTGCTTGGGAAATGGTTTCGGTCTACTATACTGTTCTATGAACCCTTTCGGAAACCTCTTATATTGTAACACAGACGTGATGAAGTTTAGTTTCTTCGCGAGATTCGTCTTGCTCGTGTGAATAGTGTTCACCTATATGCGTTTTCGATAGACCGGTGTTAAACTACTGAAGTTTAGGTGTTGACCGGACCACGTGGATTTTCCATAGGTAACCCTTTTAATTGAGTATTTCTTGAATCGGTAAACAATTATCAATCTCATATTCGTGTTATCTTCTGGTCAGAATGAAAACTGTTTGGGCGTCACACTAAGTTATCCATTGTCTGGCTGGATCGACTGAATACTAGTGTGTAATCAACGTTGGGTTTGTAGTATGACAGACTTGCTGTGTGGGGCTGCTTCTGTTCAAATCATTAGGTGAAGTAGTCTGCTAAGATGGACCCTAGTGGACTTTCCATAAACCATCTGTTCGCCGGCAACATCGATCAAGAACATGGAAGCTGACGTATTCAGTGCATAGCAATAAGGTTTCCCTCGGAATATCACTAAGCAGAGACAAAGTACTCCGGACCGTTTCAATAAACTCACAAATATTGTCAGTTATCTCGTGTATAGGGCATTCTTGAACAGTGACGAGGCGTGGAATGGGCACACCAAGTAACTGGCAAGATTAACTATGTCTAAGTCATTGACAAATTCAGGAGAATCTTTACCAGAATAAGCTCGATAACTTTATATTACCCAAGTTATGATGGAGACTTACCAGCTTGTCAAATTATGGCATGGAGTTGTCACCCTCTGAATAGGCCTACGCGACATTCCAGATTTGTGTCTTAGCGAAGCCGTAGAGTGTAGACATCGACGACCTACACGGTTCAAAAGATCTATAAGTCACTTCATCAATTATGCACAGGTGTCAAAGAAGATGAACAGTCCGTCTTCTGCAACCTTCTACTTCAGTGGCATCATCTACTTGCTGGATGGTTGATAATCCATTATTCACAATTTCTTCTGTGCATATGCATGTTCTCTCTGAACTGAGTGAACCAGAGTTCTACCATCAAGCTGGCACAGTGTAACACCCTCAATATTTGTGGGACATTGGATCACAAAAGTTGGTAATATTTGCGGTAAAAAAAAATTGAATAGCTGAACTGGTCAATTTCACACGGATTAATTGAACTCGGAGAAAACTGTGACGAAACTCCTTCGCATCTTCTAGGTTTCTCTGACCCTGCTGGTGTGTGAACGTTTAAAGTGACGGGAGTTATCAGTACAGTAGAAGACAGTTACCAGATTGATCTCCAAGTTGCGGTAATACACACTACACTCGAATACAACTGAACGAGTCAAATGCGTTTTCCGAGAGTTCCCTACTAGTATTGTTGATTTTGTTCTCAGGAAAGAACTCACACAAAACATTTTTATTTTGTATAATCGTAATGACCCACTTTCAGAAGCGTCGTGAGCCGGTAAATTCAGTATCTTTCACATCATTTTAAAATGAAAAGCTAGTTAAAACCCACGTGTCCGTAAGTTACTCTCAGACTTTTCAACTATAGTAAGCGTAAGCATGCTAGTTTTTCCGTCGTTCCTCCGAATAGTTTCGATATTAGTGAAATGCGCGTTTCTGGAAAAATTCGAATTACCGTACTGAATATCGTGATAGTATGTGTTACGGAACAATTGATTAACAGCTTACTTCAGAAACTTAATTTCTTTTACGGTTCCAAAGGATGTTTTGGTAGTTGCGCTCAAACTCTTTGCTGAATTGACTGCTCAGTCATACGTGCTACAACCAAGCAACCGATTAAACGACCTTATTCCCAACCAGACAAGAATAGTAATTGGTCAACGCTACTTATGTAGAGCAAGAAAACAAGCGCATCACAGGGATGCTAACTATATATAGGGCGAGTAATAAACATATAAGGAAGTCAAGATACACGGCGGATCAGAAGCAACGAACACATACGACATTTGTAGAGTCAGAACGAACCAGGTTATTGGGGTGCCGAAGACTAGAAATGGAGAACACTGTTCATATGGAGTTAAAATATATAGGCGCTCGATTGCACATTCGTAATCTGGCCGGCTAGTTTAACTAAGAGGCTACCATCAACCCGACGCTGAACTTGCCTTAGAAAGAGTGAATAGAAGATTTCATATTTGAACCTAACTCACTTACTTATCGCCTGTGTCATACTGGGTTCATCAAGTGATCCAAGAAATCGACTGCCCAACGAGAATTTCCCAGTCAGTTCATGCTGGAAATCGGCCAACACTATCGATGGGAATCAAAATCGAATTGCTGAAAAATGGTTTGCCATATTTGATAAGTGAGAAGAAACACAGTTATGAAAACTCTGTACTCCCGCAGGATTCATACCAGTAATCTTGAAAGACTTCCTTTGGTGTGTCCGAGAATGATTCAGCCACACCACATGACCACAATTGATAAGGTAATGAGTGCACGTAATTGTACAACTCTGTCTACAACAACTTAAAAGTGTGTTAGAATTATACTGACATGTTTGTTTCAGGTATTTTTAAACAGATGGAGATTTGACATAGTTTGTCTTACATTAGTTCCATCAAGTAACTATTTGGCCATCTTTTGTTTGCGTCAGTAATTACCCTAAGATTTTGGTAGCTTAATGGTTTGGAGAAGTCTCTGCGTACACTATTCTACGACTTCTCACGCATCACTTACAGTTGCGATTCACCCTTTTACGTGGACTTAGCCGTGAGTGTTCGTGCAGAACAGCCTATATGGGTTTACGGGGTGTCGGACTTCATCTGAGGCAGTACACATAACTACCCGTCACTGTCTTCATAGGATTGTTGTCGGGATGACTGCAGTAATACAACATGCAGAAGAATTTGTGTTCTGATTGTGCGCGTTCGAACAATACAGAATATGGAATTGCACTTTCATTTCAGATGAAAAACTGACAGTAATTAAATGTTCTAGACGTGCTGAGGAATGAGAAGGAGTGCATGACAATCAACTTGGGATCTCCGTAAGGGTGATGCGGCGAGAGGGGAGTACTGGTGATGGCATTTCTAACCTTTACTTCGGACGGTTATGGTTCAAGATTTCGCCGTGTTCCCTTTTGCAGTTAATTACATAAATTCAACGGCCGGCCGGGTATATGGGGATGCAATTCAGAACTGGACGTTTTTTATGGACAGTATGGTGGTATTTAAAGTTCAGAGTAGTGGGCCACAATTTATCGGATTTGTTGGAAGTTGCGAAGTTTAGAAAACTGCAGGGTGTTTTGTTAAATAATGAAAGCTGAGTACCTACAGAAACGCCTTTCTACATACTAACTCCATTTTGTCAAGCAGTCAAATAGAGATCATTAATGGATTAATTTGTTCGCAACAACAAAGGCTTGATAAAAGGAATCTAACATGCATGATTTGTAATGGTTTACTAGACCATATTTCCATTTCTGGTCAAGGGATGCATGAATTATGAGAATGGTGGCTTGTACGTATTTAGCAACTGCAAAAAGCCAGGCACCCTAGTGTGCAGCGGATGATAGGTGCGCTGTTGCGTAAGCTTCGGCAATCACTGTTAAGTTGATCGAAATGCTTCAGGTTAGTCATTACACACAGTGTAATACCGATGTTCTAGCTGCGAAGACGACTATTAGGTTGATTTCATAGAATCAACACACAGGGACGCTTGGTCACTATTCTTTTTGGTAGTTACTTAAATCACCAAGTTCTAGGACTACTCAATTGAGTCCTAGTATACCGAATGAGCACTGGTGAAGTTCTATAAAAGTGCGATTAGATCTCATTGAAAAAGCGAGCGTTTTCATCGTTTGGTTCATCGGTACACATTGTTGAGTTTCCAATTTCTGAAACTGGATACTACTTATATCTGATTATCATCTCAGTTCCAGACTTGCGCAAGGTGCATCACTGGAAATGACATCATGTGAATGACTGTAGTGGTGGTTGTCAATCTAGAGAATCTGTGATGACAGAACCGTATCTCTTTGGTGCTTAGAGATGTATATAAGGCATAACTGAGGACTGTGCCACCTTACGACAGAGAAACTCGACCGTTCAGGATACATGACATGAACCATCTTCAGGTAGTTCACCACCAACGTCTAAGTTTGATTGTTCCTACCAGGTGACATCAACGAGTAAGCAAAGAGGAAGTTAGACTGCGAGTATCTGGTAGTGACTCTTGATCGATTTTTTTGTTCAATCGTTGCATTTACGCAGATTTAGATGGTTAGGCGACGTACTAGGGATTCTACAGCAGTCATTGTTTGCCGACGCTGCGGCCGACTGGCGTAAGGTGCAATGTGGACAGATGATGACATGGCTTAGAGAAAAGAAGTCGTTCACAAGTTCTGTTCTCGGGCTGTGGATCTCTCAACTCAGAGTCGGTGGCTAGAGACATTGGTTGAGATAGCGACTGATTAGGAATAGCAGCTCAAGCTTTTTCCTTGTATGGACGACTTGTTTATGAAGTAAGGGGGCTGTCTTGTTGATGGCACCTTATTTTCACTTACAGGTCGGTTGGTTTTTTGCAAGTTGTGGGCACCTCAACGCTGAATGTCTCAACATAGACAAAGCTAGTGTTAATAGTCAAGTTCCCTTTACTCCCCTCCTTTTTCTTCCGTTTTCTCTCACGTCGTTTGCTTTTTTCATGATTGTGTGGCAGCTAAGCATCAATGCGAGCCACTGATGTGCTGCTGTCCGTGATGATTATGATGATGATGGTTATTTTCAATTCATGACTAACGAATGGAGAGTAACTTGAAGAGTTAAGAAAATTTAAATGCTCAGTTTGTCACCTAGTGTCACTGACGTTTGAAACGACTGCTCAAATTGAAATATAAATTACAGGAAACGGAGACGAATAACTTTTTAACAGAATTCACGTTATACCCGGAATCTACAATAACGTTTTGCTTTTTTCATGGGTATATGATGCAAAATAATACTTCAGTTTCAGTTCGTGTAATTACCAGATCGCTTGATGACGACTAGTAGCTCGTGAGATATCAGGTGACGAGAATGTGACATAAGCTGCACCAATCGCACATATACGGATTTAAAGGCTAAGTTCAGAATTAATCGAATTCTTTGCTTTTCTCAGCTACGATATTTTGCCAGTTAGCTTTGACTGTCTGTCATACAACTGACAAGCTAGCAACGAAATTGGATCAACGTGTAGCTGCTGCTGTTTCGTAGTCTGAAATTTGTAGCTGGTATGAACCTCAATAAACAACAACCCTTACTGTCACTGATGTGACACTGACGGATGTCAGTTTATGGAGACTTCTACTAATCATATATTAGACATAATATATCGTGGCATCTTTCATGCTGAAAGTTACCTTTGTTGCATAATTTTGCATTCAAACCCGATCTGCGACCATGACGCATACAGTAATAACTGGTGTCTGGTGAATATAATGTCCTGTGCTTCACTCTAAGCTTAGCCAAACTACGCCTTTACGGCTGACTTCTCCATGTCAGTAAGTCAGAGCAGAAAACATCGCAGCCCTCTCACAAATCGGTTCTCTAAAGCTTGAAGAAATCACCCGGCTTCCGAACTATTCTAACAACGTAATTTATGGCAGTGAAAAGTCGTGTTTATTTAGTGTTCTGATTTCGATATTAATTTGTTCATGCAAACGATTGATGAAAATCATTTAAGAATGACCGATCAATTCATACGACCCGTTCCGCAACCTTCTTGAAAACAGGGCTATCAGCCATAGTAGGGCAATGAGTCAGGCCTCCTCGAGTATTACGTTTTGTGACAAAAAGTCATTGTTCTAAGCATCACATAGATTCTAAGAAGAGAATGAGGTTTCGGTATATTGACTGCAAATTAAGTTCACCTGAAATCAACTCGCTTTTCTTACCATGCTTAAAATCGTATAGAAGTTACTATATACAGATTACAATGCTCGCATCTGGTCTACGTTGAAGGTAGAGAAAAAATTATCTACTCAAAGTATATTGCAGATTATAAACTTAGTTAGAAATGTTGGGAAATTACTGGATGTTGACCTTTCTGAAGATTTGGAAGAGACTGCACTGGTGAGGAGTTCCGGAATTTTCTGCCAAATATTCTGTGTGTTGTGAATTCGAACCTCGTCTTTTCTTCGAAGCTCAAGACGAAAGACTCATGATCTATTTTCAAAATACCCTCTCATCAGCAACCCACATTAGTTACTTATTAACAGGTATCGATTACTGTTCATACAGTTTTTTACTCTTGCGTGTCCCGACCAGGATAATCAAACGGCTGCCAAGTGTTCTTATCGAGTTCCGTTGGTTGACAGTCTGACATATATTTGTTCTGCAGGTAGGGTGGCCTTCATATTGACTAGTGTACAATTATACTATCACGGAAGTGGAATCACGACAGGGAGAACGACATCAGTGTACTCTTTAAGTAATGGCCAAGTACAGCGTTTACGCGGAAGGTTTTGGAACACCGTGTTGACCGACTTGAGCTCGCGCAAGTTGGCAATCAACAATAGGTAGTCGCCCTTCCTAATGCATTACAATCCATTATTTCGCTCTCATATGTCGTTGCTAAGGCTAAATCACAGGAAGGATTGTTGCCGTGTAACCGAAGGTCAATTTCCAGTTCACCAAACCGGAGCGAGTGTTGTTAAAAATGGCTCTCACCATTAGTATTACTTTCTAATGATATTTCTGAATATGCGCAATATTTCGGCTTCAGGCGCCATTTAGTTTGAAGTCAAATGAAACCTCATCTAACAACCGCCAAGCCAACAGCTGCCAAATTTAAAAATGGGAAACATATCAGGGTGAAAAACACGGTTTTACAGGGCCAAAATATGGCACAACGACCATTATTTTGAATGCTGGAAGCAAGATACAACATGCCTTAGGCTGTCCTCTGTCTCTGGATCATCTGTGTTTCGTGTACCTCAAGTGATCACCATCTAATGACCAACGATTGTTTGCACAACCGTGCAGCTGCCATCCTGATTAATCCGCTTAAGTTGCCCAACTGATACCCTATTGATTCAAGTTATTGATTGTCCCTTTCGGTTGCTCACTTGAAGTTACTAGCAGCACAAACCACTCGTCAATATGTGTGAGATGCACTGCCCTTGAGCAACCTTTTACCTGATAAAGTTCAAAACAACTGTTTTCTCCATCCAATAATGTTCCAAGGTTTGTACGAATTCATGAACATTTAGAGGGGCATCGTGAAGTTTTCAATTCCACATTACTGAGTTACACGTGCGACAAACGTGATTAGTCACTTCGTCTAGTCAAAAATACACATTCAAAGTTTGGTGATGAATAGAGCAGCTGAACTAAAGTTTGCGAGATACAACTAGATTATGGCAGATCAAGGACAATGTGGAATTTGTGCACTACGACAGAAAAGTTGATAGGAGAATGTGATCATTGTCACTGGGAAATTCTTGTTTGTCACGCTGTCTACACGAACTATTACATGGATTAATTCCGATAACTTTGTAAGTTGCTCGAAGGTAAGAATCACTTTGAAGTGTTTTCTACAGGAAATTTCAGCAGACTGATTTCTGCAACTTGGCATCACGGTTAGCTTATTCTAGTTCAGTCTGTTAGGAGTTGGTAATCACAAGAACAACTTAACGAGGTAATCAGAAGACAGATGTTGGTTTTGTTTTGATGGTTTTCTTGAATGTTATTTGTTGTGGTGAAAATCCTGGAAACATGGGGTTTATGCTGTCAAATTACTACGGTTGTGCCCCCTTTTTGTAAGGTTACACTCATGGATTATTCAAGTGGAAAGCTAGATGTTAACAAAATTGCTTTTTGCAGTTGATTTTCTTGATACTGTGGCAGTAAAGATTAGTATCTTCATAGTCAAAAACACTGAACCTGAATAACAGGGTTGGTTGCTTACAGATGTTCAGATTGACATTTTCAGCTACTCAAGACCAGATGTAGCTGGCAAGTTACAAAGTTCCTTCTATAATAAGACCGTTTATCTTTACTGTGGTTTGGTCATTTCTAACAAAATCACACCTTAATTCAATTTAGTTAGTCAAGTACTTACCAGCAAACGCGGCTGAATGTTTATATTTGATAATTCGGTGGGTTCCAGTGTGAGGCTAATGATACAGTGATTAGAAATTTGCCTCAGAAAGGCGCTATCGGAATTCAAACGCCAACTGATAAAGTCTAAATTGTGCCAAACACCAGTCTGCCACTCCCGACTGAAACAAGCTTTCATAGAAAACTGTCAAAATATCAAAGATTTCCTCAATTCCGGGAGATGTATAATTTGAAGACACTTTATCAGTGCCGCAGATTTTATTGCCACGCTGAATATGCATAAAGTTTATCCGAGACTTCTAGTTTTTCGTGACTCGGTTTCAATTTGTACGGGTTCGGACGACCTCATCCAAAATTGCCGGGTCGGTGTTTTGGTCAATGCGATGGTTTGGTTGGCCGAATAACAACTTGAAAATTTTGTATAAGGTTATTCGAAACCCTACAGCTTTCTTTTAGTTCAAACAATTAGCTTAATTACAGTGCATCACATTACTGTGGTAATCGTGGTCTGTTTATTTCCTATGATCAACAAATCGATTTTTGATGCAAATGGACTGGTCAGATTGGGAAGAACTGATATTGTGTATTGGCATGTTGTCGGTTGTTAAAAATGAACAAGTATGAAGTTGCTCAGCAGTGGCGTTGGTGGATTCCAGCGTGAACTGTTTGAGAAATCCTGCCGGGGCAGTCGATCCCCTGAATCATTTGGTGGATTCCATATGTGACAGTGGGACGGGTGGGTAACAGATTCCAAATGTGAAATTTCCGAGCTCCTGGTGTGGTTTCTTAGCTCAACTGGTAGGGCGCTCGCCACGTTGAGGCATGCTGTGTCTGTCGCTGGTTCGAATCCAGCCGAAGCCCTGACTTTTCACAGTTGGGTCTCATCTAAATCACAAATCTGCCACACTACTCATTAGTAATAAAATTGATTATTAAAAAATCTACCAGTATCTCTCACAGCACTGGTTAACACATAAGATATGACACTAAGCAAATATCTTTGTATTCTAGCTACAAAGAATGCATGGATGACACAGAATGTGGACATTATCAAAATATGGAGCAAGGACGAATAAGTCACGCGCGTTTCATAGTGAACTTTATCGGACATCCGATTTTGCGAAAATATTTGTTCCAAGAATACGATTGCGTTCCTACAAAATTTCGAATAATTCCCCTGCATGGTTTGAAAGTTCTTTTTAGGTTTCAACAGATATTTTTCCATTGGTTGAGTTATCACCGATTGTGAGGAGAAAATCTGTGGGAAGTATTTTGAAAGCCAACAAAGTCAGATAAGAGTTGAAAATCTTGTAAATGTGAGTCAGTTTTTCGAGAAGTATTCTGAACGACATACAGTGTGGATTCCTAATGCTGTACACTTTCGAATCCAGAAACATTCAATTCAAGAGTGAAGTTTTCAGAGAAAAGACCTAACTGAAAACTAAACGACATCCAGCCCATTGTTTTGTGAGACGCTACCTAGAATTTCATTGGTCAAGCAACTTTTAATCAGACCTACTTCCATTTGACGCTTGAAAAGCAGTTACGGTGATAATCTTAATCTAAGAACGGGGAGAAATGTGACCGCCCGGATGGTGGGTTATATACGTGCGTTATTATATTGTATTTGTCAGGCTACCCAACTAACAGATACACAAATCAGAAAATTGACCAACACATTTATAAATAGAAATCAATTTCCCATTTCAAAGGAATTTCTTTATAATCGTGAGTGTACTACATTCGTAAGGATATAGGTGATGAAAACACTTCTGCCATAGTTCCGCTTCTTACATAGGAGATGCTATTTCAGATGAGACCCAACTGTGAAAAGTCAGGGCTTCGGCTGGATTCTAACCAGCGACAGACACAGCATGCATCAACGCGGCAAGCTCTCTGTCAGCTGAGCTACGAATCCACACTCGGAAGTTTCACATTTGGACTCTGTTACCCACCCGTCGCACTGTCTCGTATGATATCCACCAAATGAATCAGGGGATCGACTGCCCCGGCATGATTTCTCAAACATTGTGCTGGAATTCACCAACGCCACTGTTGAGCATAGAAATTGTATAAATATAAATCTGCCACACTATTTATTAGATGCTATTTTGTTCGAAACCTGGACAAAGTGAGATGTATCTAAGGTTTTCAGAATGCGTTGTTTCATTTTTACTCGCCCCAACTATCATATACTTCCAACTTGATTTTTGATGAACAGAAAATATTTGACAAATCGTCAAACATCTATATCACACCCGTTGATTGAAAGTCGACATACTGCGTCACAATGTTCATAGTATCTTTTGAATGAACTCGGTTGGAAAGAAAAATATTACTGAGTGAATCCAAGAAGATCCGCAGTTCAACATCTACAAGCTGAATAAAGGCATTATTGTAAGTGCAGCCAACAATGGGCTGACATGAATAACTCGTCAGGAGAGCATGCACCATACAGATGGCCAATGAAAACGAAACGGAAGCTTAGTCTAACGTTGTTTGCTCAAAGTGGAGATAAACACGGCTCTGGAAGTCATTTTAGCTAAATTGTAAGTCACAAAAGGTGAGTTTATTCAACTGGGAACGTAGAGTAGGATCAGCTCCGTTTTTCATCTTGTTCAATCGTGAACATTGAAATCCTTGAAAAAACTACACCGAACTATTACAGCGAATACGTTGCAACGTATAAACTCGATTCTGCGAATTACGATCCAGTTTAACCACAGCACAGACAAGTGACAGAATTCACGAATGTGAATACCATATCTGTTATTGGGTTGGTCAATCAGTTTTCAACCAGATCTCACGTTTGAAGGTGCTTATGCAACTACGGTGATGGAAACGTTTATCAAACAGAACAGAATCTAACAGCTCAGTTGATTGGATACACAAGTGTGCGTTCAACTGAACTTAATTCACAATGGTTAGGGTGTGTCTTGGTTCCTGACGCAATACATGCCATATCCATCCCACAGCAAAGGCTTAAAATAGTGAAACCAGGATCGTAGTTCCAGCGCTCTGTTGCCAAGTCAGATATTACATGTGGTGAAGACGTTAAGAACCGTATTCCTGGAAAATACAATAACAAGATACTGTAAAAACAGGTCGGAAGCATTGACACTTAATAGATTTTGAAGACACGAGCCATATTCAGTTAGGCAAACTTTTGGATGGTAACATAAAGCGTTCGTTTTTCGATTTGCTTTAAGGCATCGCAGGTGTTATCGACGAGGATATAAAACTGATGAAACCTCACATTTTTTTGTTTACGAACGTGTCTAACTGGGTCAACAAAATAGTTTCCTAATGATTATTATGTTAAAATGGATCGTCTAAAGACCAGATCGACGATTTGGCCAAAACGATCAGAAAAATTTGTTCAGTGCATTGCCCGACTAACGCAAACTGCCAATTGTTGTTTTTCCAGCAACGAAACTGGCTATATTACCTGTTACGTTGCTTGTGGTTTGATTGATGTTTGACGCTATGGGAATAAAGCAGTCGAACATTCTCATCAGCAAGTTTTACCTTTTTTCCGCCAAACTCCCAGATGTCTGCGGGTGTTTAAACTGTACGGTGAGCATCCGTCTCAAAAGAGATCGCATATATGGAGACGTCTTGTGCAAAGTTCAACGCCGGGAACAACTCATTCGGTTAGCACGCAAACTGGATACAATGTACCTGTTTAATCGCACCACGTTTGATTAAGACGACAATATCAGGCACGTCTATCTTCAAGGTCAGTAAGCCGAAAGTGCCTCCGCCGTTGTTACCACAAAGCACTGTTTGACGTACTATAGTTCTGTTGGGCGGTACACACAAATAGCTTGAATCATTAAGTAATGCAAGGTGCGAAACCACCATATAATTCGTTAGACAAATCGGTTTCCCAATGTGTTGCCTTAATTACGACATATAAATTGGTATTAACGTGAATCAGGTTTTATAACGCGATGCGGCTAACCACGCACCACATAGCAGATCACGATGTCCTGAAGTACCTGCTTCTCTGACTGCCGTTGTCTAATAACGTGTGGTTACTTCAGGTTTCATTTGACCGTGCATTCATGCGATAGTTATTCATCTAAACAGTGAGGCTTGGTTTAAAACATCCGATTGTGTTGGGGTAGGTTTTCTTGTTTGATTTGACCACTATTCTGCTATGGGATCATACATGTGTGTACAAGGAGGAACATATAACATCACTTTAACTGATTACTACACAGTATATGAACTACGCACTAAACTAGTTTATTATCAAACAATATTTTGTGTTCAGAGAAGTAAAATGGGAAACATCTGAAGGTGAAAACGTTTGACGTTGTTCTGTTGAAAGTTATTTACAATTGCATGGTTTGGACGAGACAGAATGACGTGCGATATTGTCGTTCTGTAACATTGGGATGTTGAGTCCTTGATATTTGCGCAAATTGGTATCACTATTATGGAAACATTGATGGTGTAATTTAGCAGACCGTTGTTGAGTAAGTCCATCTTGATATGAATGACAGTTCCTAAGAGGTTGTCACGTTGCCGTTGAGGAACTTATTTCCAAACTGTCTTGTTAGCTCCACTCCCAGTGCCGTAACATCTGCCTAATCTGACCAGCTTGTGACAGATGTACGGCTACCGAAAAACTGATGTCGACCACGTGGGTTCTCAAGCGACGCAGGACATTTGATGACTAAGCAGACTTGGCAGTTATCTGTTACTCATGCGGAAATGCTAGTCGAAGAATAATTAATACAATATTGCTTCCGTCAAACAGTTTGCTAAATTCATTTGGTGTGGAAATGACCTGTTGCGTTCAACAGATAGATGCACATCATTTCAGAAATTCGACTTCTTTTGCAATGTCATATGAGTACGGTTCGTAGAGTTGAAACGTCTTCTACTGAGTGGGTGACGTGGGAAGTGACACGGATACTTTTTGGTGAGATTTTGATCTTTAAAGCAGATGCGTACTACACCAGCGCACTCTGAAATGTATATTCTGATAGATTAGTGCAATTTGCAAGTCTGTAGTCGAAAATCGCGTAAGACAAAACTCGCAACTATGCAAATTACAGTGGTTCAATGGCATAGTTAACGGACACCATTGGATAAACTGGCGGTGATGTAAAGTGAACCTCAATAAAAACTGCTCGCAGCTTTTGAATTCAAAGAGGTGTACTAAGCAATACTTCGGAACGGAAACAACGGACTCGAGTTCTAAACTAGTTAGATAGCATCTTCAGTGCATATCCATGCCACAACCTGGACTTAAACTTAGGTCTATGCTACTAGAAAACTACTTTACTCTCTACCGTGACATGTGCCCGAATTCTGACTCGAACAATCTGTCACATGAAAAGTGTTAACCACATTGGTGTTTGGAAAGTGAATGTACATTACTAGCACGGTCTAACGAAAGAGAAGTCCGAGTCCCCTGCGTTTAAATAAAAGTGGTCAACTGAACAATGCCTGTGAAATAGAAGACTTTGACAAAGTTGATAGGTTCGGAGGAGAATTTTTTCTGAGTACTCTATAACGTCACCACTCCTACTAGTCAGGGAGGTCAACCCGAGGCCTGTCAATAAAGAACCATGTTGCTTATCGATAAAACGTGGTGCAGCTTTTCATAACTGTTTTGTTTATCGTGGTTTTAAAAGTTTGGACTACAAGATATTGAATAGAAATGAGAAGTAAGTAAAGTTAGAACGGCGACGCATCAGACACTACGATGAATTCACAGTAGCTTTCGAAACCCGTCGATTGCGCAAAGTGATTTTTGGCGAAATGAGAATCTTACACTTTGAGTCCTAAGAAGCAGAAGAGAACACAATATGGTTAGCACACCTGAACACAAAGGGCTGACTAGTCAAGGTGTTATGAAGTCAACAACCTAAGTTTCGCACAATACTTCATTAAACTGGGTGACTGAGATCCTTTACTGAAGTATGCCATAATCACGTCTTCTCTGGCATGCTTCAACCAAGGTCTACCCATTTTAGTTTGGGCTGAACAGGTTTTATTTCCCTATCGTTACATCTAACCTGTATTCATCTGCTCAGTCGTTTCAGAGCCTTACTCGAATTAGTCAGTGAAGACGCTTATACTGAAAAGGACCATATTAACACTACCTAAGCTTTGCTTAGTGCGTTCAACAACCGACATATGGTGTGGCTGATCTGGTGCCACTCACTGTGAGTCTAGCCTCTGACTTGTAAACAGAAGTAGAATTTCCAAATTGATAGTACATTAAAGAGATATCTTCGAATATTGGAAAATTGTTGTCATTAGAATGTATCGGGCTGAAACAATCAGTTATCTCACGTTCTCTGCAAAGGATCTGGATTTCGGAAACAGTTGCTCAGTTTAAGTCGGAATCTGTCAGAAGTGTGTTAGATAAACGCAACAATGCGAACTTTCAAAAACCAACACAGTCAAGTTTTACCGGTGGAAAAATTTCAGTAAAAGCACCATATTAGATATGGTCACTGAAAAACGCAGCTGTAACGTTGTATATCCAGTGTTCTCCAGCCAGAGTAACAAATGAATTCTTGCTGTTATAAACTCAATCGATCAGTCGGCTCTAGGTAAGCAGGTTTGTGAGTAGCCGATTTTCTGTCTGCACACTGGGTCAATGAACATTTACACGTTTGGTTGAGAACCCATAGAAGCGCGATGATGAAGCTTATTACTGGACTTCATAACCAGTATGATGTGTGTGGAGGGAAGAATGATACTCCAAAGAGTTTGGTTAGCTGGTGTTTTGCTTACCTTCTGATACGGAAAGACAAAAACGCAGATGAATTGTGCAACTTAGAAAGTGTATAGATCTGAATAAGGACCTTAGCTCTTCCGTCGTGGGTTGAGGAAAAGACGGAAAGGATTGTGAAAAGTGAAGAAAAAATCAAGTGTCAACGTATCGTGAAATAGACTGATGGGGATGCATCTTGATTTACACAAGAAAAATAGTACTGCGGTCGATCAACAGTTTACCCTGTCGTGTTTCAGTAACGCGGCTGACAGAATCGTTGTGACTGACTGGACAGCAGCAGACAATGAACAGCTTATTGATTCATCAGAATTAGTTTAGTCTGGCCATATTCAACGCTTCAGAAAATCGAGTATTTCCATCGAAACTACACTAGACTGTGAAATTTCCCCTCAAAAAACCGTTTGTTTCCAAGTCAAACAAGCAAACCGGCTTCTGGGTTATCATTACACAGATTATACGATTTCATTTAAACCACACAGTTCCAGTTCGTCAGAACAACATATTGTACAAAGCAGGAACTAATTTTGAGATCACCAGCTGATCTTCCACTCGTCGAAACTTTCGTGTTATCATTTGGAAATTCTGAGTTGTCAGAAGCAACTGGAAAGTATAACGTTCAACCTGATTAACTTGAAGTTGTTACGTAGGACTACCTATTTTAAGAAAACGTTTACAACGGAGGTTACTAGTGTGACATAACTAGATTTCAAGAGTTTCACTAACTTGACATCAAAGATTACCACCCCTAGACGTACAGACGTACTAATCCCAGAGAACACAAATAGGTGTGTGCTGTTGCGCCTGTTGACAGAATACTGAAAACAAGCTTGTTGCTCACACGTTCATTTTCATATCATTTGTATAATTGACTATTCGATAAGCCTCGTTGTTAGATAATCACGGTCTCAAGGGGTCCAAACTAGTGACATTCTACTGTAAACGGTAAATGATTTGGAGATTTCGCCTTCCTAGATGCTCTCAACCTCTTCTGGGCGAACTATACAACAAGGAAAAATGGGCAAGTCGATATGAAAAGTTCGTGTTAGTGTACTAAAGAAAACCCATTAGAACTGCAAGATCTCCACGAAAATGTGCCCAATGAGCACAGTTGTCGAATATCGGATACACTTTTAAAGGAACGTCTATTTGCTCAAGATTAGTTTTGGTAGATTCCAGCGTGAACGACCCCAGAAACCCCACTTGGGAAATCGATCACCTAGATCATTTGGTGGATTCCATATGACACAAAGGGACGGGTGGTTAACCGGTTGCGAGTGTGAAATTCCCGACCTCCAAGTATGCCATGTGTGGGCATGCCGTTTTTGTGGTTGGTTCGAATCCGATCGAAGCCCACAGGTTCCACAGTCGGGCCTCACCTAGATCTTTTAAAATTTGGAATTAGGTTCTAAGTAAGCTATTATAATAAGCACGATGGTTCATGAACAGTAAGCAAATAGTTCATCTTATAACCTTTTTTAGCCTACAAATGGAGGGACATATCTAAAATCACCATTAAGAAACTCAGCATGCTCATTGGGTGCTTGTGTATTGACGCTTAATTACGAACATGTTTTGCCATCATCTCACCCATTCTTCAATGAATAAAGTTGCAGTTGGCACCATTTCATTGTGCGTACATCGGTGTCTTTGTTCCTGTGGGGCAAACAACGTAGGCAGGACCGTGTGTCGTTTGTCAAACCGCATCCCATAACATTACTTGAAGTGAATAAGTTGCGGCCTGACGAATAACTGCAAATCCATAACTATTCTAAACTTAAACAATCATTCCATTAAATTTTTCATTGATTTTATCTCACGTTCACATTTTTTTAGTTCCCTCAATCAGTCGTTACTGAAGGAATCGCCACAGGCTTGTTGTACACAATAACAAATGTGTGATTACAATCATTTAATGTGTGTTAAACATTGCGCATAATTGCTCTGCGCGCCTACAGTGGCTACTTGAGCCAACCTATCTCAAGAACATTTACCATTCTAAAGTTTCACACTTGTTAGGGGTCACAGGTAGTACGTATTCTTGTAACGAACCTGATTCTGGCTGTTTCCGTAGGACAACCGTGACAACTAATGTAACATTAACCTCGCATTCGGTCAGCCTGAATTATCTCATGCTGATGCCTCAGATAGCTCAGGTGTACGTGGTTCATCCATCTTCACAAACTTGAGGCTTTGAATTATATTCCTGTGTCTTCCAAGATGACACAAAACTTTGTGATTCTTCTTCATAACGAACGCATTAGCTACGTCCTTCATCTGGTTCCTCAATAGGTCCTTTCTCTCATCTATGCAGTAATACCATAATCGTGTAATAATTAGCCTGATGCTAAACATTCTAGGGTTGACCTAGCTGCTTATTATATATTTTGTAATTCTGATAATTTCCCAATTTTTAAGGTTACACTTTAAACAGAACCATTCAGATGCATTTGTACTTTTTCGGTTCAAGTGAGGGTTAGTGCTACTTCTAACAACAATTTGCTGTTTTGAAACGTAGACCGAAAACGAAGACGTGTGACCGTGTTATCCGAGTGCAAAATCGCCCCACTGAAACGGTTATTCAGTTAGTCAAATTGCACAGCCGATTAATTGGAATCCACAGTATAGACAAAGTTGTACAGGAACTCAATGAAAACAGCTAGCAATGTTCAGGTGAAAAGAACAACACGCGGAAATTGCAAATGTCTTCTCAACCGGATGCGCCTTTCCTTACGCGTGCTCTTTTTTGTAGAAGCTACGGCCAAAATCCGATAGATCATTTAATCGGAGAATGCTTAGCTGTGCTACCCAATGAAGACGATGAAGTTAATTTGAGTTTTGAAAAGACAGGATCTGTCATGAAACGTTGTTTCGTTTAATCAGAGCATTAGCGCCTTAAAACAGCTAGTAACTGTAGCAGCACAGCACTACCAGCGTACGATTTCGCACTAAGCCATCGGGGCTTGGATCATTGACATTGTGACCTAGAATGTTTCTCTGGTCCCAACAGTTTACAAAAATCCTTCAAGGTTCCTCCGCTAGGTGGAAACTATGAAGGTGTCCCCATTCAAGAAGTGTGTTTGCCGGGCACAATTTCCTTTGCGTTAGTCAGGAAAGATAATTGTTCAACATCATTCAGGAGACACTTCACAGAGATGTATCAGTGCACGGTACTCTAGGATGAACTGTACTCCAAGCTTTCAAAGTCAAACCTAACATTTTTTTTAGAATGCCTGCAGGGTGGATCATTACACCTAGTGAAGTTTTCTCACACATCGCTCATACAGGTGTGAGTAATACTCTGAAGTTGATACTCTTTCTAATGAGAGTATAGCGGTTTCAATCCCAGTGGATCGGATATATTTTTAGGAATCCTAATACTATGGTTCAGCTCACAGCATACCTTGTCAATAGTGCACATCTTTAGTGTTTGGTCAGGTTGATTACGGGATAATCTGAGGAGTAATCCGCCATCGCCTGCATTGTTTGCTACTCAATTTTGATGTGTCCCGTGTGATTGATCCCCAAGGCACTTCCAGAATTTATCCCAGCTTTGTCGTTCCCCTCACTTTCTTTGAACCATGTCCTGCAATTATCTTGTTAGCTATGTTTTACCAACAGTAAAGATATTGCGCTCTAGGAAAGCAGCTGATCACCAAAGTTTGTGCCAGCTAAATTTGTCCAAGGAATTCTTGCTACAAAATACTCGCATTGGATTGCGGAAGCAGATGACATATTTTCAAATATGTTTAACATCTTCCGAGTGGGCTCTTATTCTTCGGTAAACCGTTCCTCATTATGCGAATCTGCTTACGGTCAGATGATTCTCCTTCATCGCGTCCAGCAGCTTTTCCCATTTTCTATCATTCATTTCGCTGGTACCATTCAGCTGTCCTTTGTGGCAATGGCTTCAAACGTAACAACAGTAATGTGCACACGACTTCCATTTTGACAGACAAGTACAAATTCATATTTTTTACAACCTGTTTAGATGTCGAGATGTGGCTTTAATGTGCTTAAATGTTCTCCATCAACACTCGCTGCTGACGTTCCATTTCCTATTCGTATGTAATTACACCCTGCAGTCAGGAAATCACTGTCTTTGTGGTGCATCGGCCCCCGTTTTTGTAGTAACCTTGCCCTATTTCCAAATGGTTTCTATTATATTGAACGTCTAGGATTGTAATGTGTCGGGTTTGGAGAAATAAAATGTATCCTCTTGAGATTGACAGAGGCTGATCATCGAGCCTAATCCCATATCCCTGTAACTCCTTTGTGTGTGGGTCACTGAATTGAAAACAAGAAGTAAACTACCTTTGAGAGGAATCGACTCAAGTAAACTATCTTGCCACTTAAATACCAGCCTGCTTATGTCCTCTTTCGGTCGGCATATTTCAGATCATACTTACCTTCCTCGGATTGGCATTGACTCCTCAGGATAAGAGTAGATAGCCGAGGAAAATTGGTTCCTTTAACATCGAAGTTATTTCATCTCACGACAACGCTGTTTGAGAATAAAGGCATGTAGGCGAACATGTTTTCGATAATTCATCTTCAGGCCGTACAATTATAGAAAGGGTTAGTAGAGTTGGATCGAGATATTGATCAGACTTATTACAGTGAAACTAGGTCACTGGCCAGTCAATTGGCGATGGCTTGAATGGTCTGTTACGTCACGCTTATCCACTGGTTTGACCGCGCAGGGTGGCCATCGATCCAATGAATTTTTGGCCAAGGTAAACGTAGCGTCTGAATAAACCGTTTTTGATGACAACAGCGGGTCAGTCAGCTTGATTCCGATAGACTCAGCGGTACAAATTAGTCTAATTCGGACAGCTTTTAATGAGTTGCCTGACACACAATATACCACATTGAAGGCTTCGTCGGATTTCGCCTGATGCCCACTTTCAACCAGATGACCAAGATTAGCGCTGTTGACCGATCGAGGTTTCCCGTGCCTCAGCCGCAGTGGATGGTGTTCTCGGATTCGTCTCAAAAGCTGTCTTGACGCTCGACCAATGTAACCTGCTCCAAATTACCAAGTGAATGAGTAGATACACATAAATGAATTCAGAACTCTCCGTCTATCACTGTTGTAAAACCTGAGAATGGGGGACGTGGAGAACTTAAAACGGAGTACAGTAGTATCATAGACACTGCTGATTGTCTGGTTGAACCCATTTATCAGCCATTCTGCGGCATTGCCATCTTTGAACAGCAATTGAAAAAAACAGCGGTTTCTTTCATACATCAGGCACTTCAAGTTTGGGTGATTTTCTCATCATGTTTCTGGCTATTTCTTGTAGAACGCCACTATAAGAATGACAATTTTCTTGATACTCTGCTTATATCATCTCGTTATATATCCCCGTATGTCAGCAAACCTCCATCTACACAAGTCATTCCTTTGAGTTTGTCACCTGTCAGAATCAGACATTTTCGGGAATGCTCTCTCGAAACTTTTAATCCGAAAGGGGATCACAGCCATTGAAAACGCGTGAAACCGTTTTTCGAGTGAGAGTCACGAATAAAAATGGTAATCAGCTAGTCGTCCAATGTATTGTGTACAACTTTCTTTTTAGTTCATTTCAAATGCAATCCACGTCAACTCTCCCGTACAGAATGCACAAAACCTGTTTAAATGTATACGGAGTAACAACTTTTGTCTCTTGAGCTCGTGTTTTGCATAGCTGATTGCTGACTCAATCATGACTGTTTATTTTAGTAGTAAAATACGGAGTTCCCATTGCTTTTGTTCGGTTACCTGTTTTAGGTAATTCTGTTACAGTCATAGCTTTTTATTGATATGAAACAAAGAACGAGTATTCTAGGGAGCTTTCTTGATTACATTTCGTGAGTTCGACAATCTTGACCTTTGGGTGAGCTACGCGTAGCGGAAAGTTGTTCCGAATCGGTTGTTTCTAAATTTGTAACTGTGACTTATGAACACCCATCAGAGAACCCTTACGATACTATTGATCCGGTCATTACAAACGCGACGACAGTTTTTGATCGTTACGGTCTCCGCACAATTCCTTTCTGCGTTCAATCAGGAGAACACAAAGCAATCACAGCAATACATTTGCGTCTTCTGTGACGTATTTCAAAAAAGTAAACACAATACATACCAATCTGGAGAACAGCGAATACATCTGTCCTGTTGAGTGTGTTTAGTTACGTTAAAAGGTGAAAGGATAATGTGCAAGGGGGTCACTTGAAACGAATAAGGCATTAGAAGATTCTGGGGAGAATTGTCTAACCAACTGTGCGGTGGCTAGATACGTGTATATCTCTATTATCCTCAAGGCCAGCAATGTCGTAAAGTAGCACATATCACACTTCCGTGCAACTCTTGACATTTCTGATAAATGCGTTGTAATCCTAACCCTAGAAAGTGTGGTTGGCATGGACTCCATAATTTTTCTGAGTGAACACCGTTTTACTAACGGTACTGAACCTAGGCTGAGGGAAACCTGTATGCAAATAGCATCCAACACATTAATCATCAGTCATTCTTCATGCAATTTCAAGTCTACCTTTGTTTGAATATGCTTGCTAAAACTTCTTTCTAATCTGTTCTAATACCACAGGTTAATAACACATTTTTATTGCTAGACAAATATACTGCAGCCCCTTCCATCGTAAGCTGACTTACTTTGCCGGTAAACGCGTTTATCATCTATCGAAGAGCAAGCACTTTGCTGTACCTATTCTCCGTAGATTACTACTTCGTCCAAATTCAAACCGGACAGTTTGACTGCAACTCCTATATCACACACGATATGAAGGATATCGCCATCAGTAAAGCGCGATTGCGGAAGCCCTTCTCAGGGTTACCTTATTTGACCTAAACCGGACAGACACCTGTAAATTCAAGGGATCATTGTAAGCACAAGAAAACGTTCTGAATCTGCAGCAGTTGATTGATATCATCATTTTGCAAACCTCAAAAGATGTCGCTGATCAACTGCGAAGGTAAATTCACAGGTAATACTAAGACAGCCAACTCTCATCCATTAATGCCAACGTATCGTTCTCAACAGCCTCCTCTACTTATTTCGTTCTGATCTTTGCGCCATAGTCGAATTGATTTCGTATCATTTTATTTGATTGAATATAATAAGAGATAATCAAACTGGACAACAGCTTGCCTGCGTCATTAATGCGGTTAATCAGTCAGTACACACTGACGGCCTTTTTATAGTTTTTAGACGAGACCCAACTGTGAAAAGTCAGGGCTTCGGTTGGATTCGAACCAGCGACAGACACAGCATGCCTCAACGCGGCAAGCGCTCTACCAGCTGAGCTACGAAGCCACACCAGGAGCTCGGAAATTTCACATTTGGACTCTGTTACCCACCCGTCCCACTGTCTCATATGGAATCCACCAAATGATTCAGGGGATCGACTGCCCCGGCAGGATTTCTCAAACAGTTCACGCTGGAATCCACCAACGCCACTGCTGAGCATAGAGATTGTATTACTAACAAGTAGTGTAGCAGATTTGTGAATTTAGATGAGACCCAACTGTGAAAAGTCAGGGCTTCGGCTGGATTCGAACCAGCGACAGACACAGCATGCCTCAACGCGGCAAGCGCTCTACCAGCTGAGCTACGAAGCCACACCAGGAGCTCGAAAATTTCACATTTGGAATCTGTTACCCACCCGTCCCACTGTCTCGTATGGTATCCAACAAATGATTCAGGGGATCGACTGCCCTGGCAGGATTTCTCAAACAGTTCACGCTGGAATCCACCAGTCTAAGGGCAAGAGTGAGATATGTCCATATCGTTAGAACTGAAGCACTACTGTACCCAAAAGATCTCCGGTACATCTTAACGTGCAGGGATCGTTTCATCAGGTTGTCAGTCGCAAGTTATCTCCAGAAAGCAAGAACATAATGAGCTTTCACGGACGGATGTAACTTCGGCCTTGAGTTTGCAACAAATGTAACTACATTTACGGAGGCATAATCCCAATAGGCGCTATTCCGAGACTTTAAACGCCTACTCGGATTTGGCTGCGTCATAACCATGACAAATCATCCTTCAGAAAATGGTCTGGTTAAACTCCTTCGCCGTCAGCTGAAGGCCGCTTTAAAAGCCTCGCTAAATCCACAACATTTAGCAAATCGCCGTTCTCTTGCATTGCCGAAAAACCGGTAGAATTGCAGGAACCGTGAAATTTCTTTTCTGTAGGACTGTTTATATGTAACACAGTATCTTACGTACATAGCGCCAATTTGCAGTTGTGGGGAACAGTTCAACAGGGGGAACTGCACGCTATGTACTTTTCAAAATGCACTCCGATTTTGCCCTGATGAATTCTAAGATCATCCGAGGTCTTCCAAGAACAGTGTATTTTCATCGACCCTTAGTTTAAATGAAGGGCAATGTAAGGCAGTTTACCTGGAGGAAGACGCCACAGTCTATTATGAAACGTGTTCTATCCATGCAGAATGCACAGAACCATCAAGTATTCATAATCGTCTCTGCATCTGTTTGCTCATCGGCATATATGTAAATGTATACACAAGGTAGAGAGATAGATGTTGGTAGAAAACAACCTGAAAGTGGTTGCCGATATTTTGACAGTCAACTGACA
Organism: Paragonimus westermani; assembly: GCA_008508345.1. Taxonomy (NCBI): domain Eukaryota; kingdom Metazoa; phylum Platyhelminthes; class Trematoda; order Plagiorchiida; family Troglotrematidae; genus Paragonimus; species Paragonimus westermani. The sequence goes on from QNGE01002634.1 coordinate 40,765, forward strand.
GTCAAACAACAAATGTGATCTAATTAACTGGAATAGGATTCACCAATCCCAAATCGTGAGCTCACATCAAACACAAGGCCGGGGCACCTCCATATTGACCCATGTGATCATGAATTCAGAACCGTTTAGACTGTTTAAGTTCAAACCTCCGCTGTGCGTTAATAGAAGCTCACCAGGTACAAAACAACTTTCCTGAATTTCCGAAAAAAAATCAAACGAGTTCTGCAGACTCCAGCAATTATTTTCTGTTTTTTAAATTGTTCGCCTTAACTTCGCGTTGCCGAGTTAGAATAGTGTATGGCAGGACCTCTTCTCAAGAATTCAGTGTTCGCTTCACGCTATTTCAATATATGACGAAGCAGTATGCAAATTTTCGAATAATTTTTATAAGGTAATTTTGGCCGATTAAACATCACAGGGACCGAAAAACGTAGACAACGGAGCAAGACAACTAAAGCTCTTTATTCTGTTTTGTTTTCATCCTAATCAGAAATAATGTTTTTTTTCGAAACAATTTGGAATATCAAAGTGAATAGCTTTCGAAACAAGACCCCGCATTTTTTTAACAACGAGGTTAATTCAACAATTGTCAAGTGTTACATCGCAAGAATGTCCGCACATTCCGAGAAATTGATTGGGCACTTCGCTTTGCGCTTCTAGGGAGCGTTCGGTCAATGTTTATGTCTACCACCTACATGCAAAACAAAAGCACGCTTCACTGCCAATTGTACAAAAAAGGAATGGTGGAGAAAATTGTTTTGCTTTCACCCGGAACAGATCTTTAGTTGTTTTTCCATCTCACAAAGTTTCCCGAGTTGATTTGTTTTGCTTTCAGCAGTCCTTGGAAGTTGATCGGTTTCTGCTTTGAAGAGGTTTCTGTCTATTTAATTAGCCCACTGAATAGGATCCAACCAATTGGTCATTCACGAGACACTATGAGAACGCAGTTAGTTGCAGTGGAAAATTGTCATCAAATTAACCTATTGAAAAGATGAATGCTGCGTTCAACTGGGGCAGGCTAAATTTACTGGCAGTTTGGGTGTCATTAGGAGAAATCGTATAAGTCAAAGTATGTTTTGAGAACTGTTTTGAGGTTCTTGATTTTATAATATTTCCAGTTGTCTTGTTACAAAAGCCGGTATACTTGGGCGCTGCTTCTTGGTCAGAACTCCACAGAGTTGCGTACAGGATTAGACTAGAGTTTTGAAACTAACCTGGTGATCGCCGGAAAATTTCATTTGGGAACAGGCGTGATCTGATTCGCCTAGTTAACTTTCGATCAACCTTCACTAAATATATTCATTATAGGGTCGCTAGAACGTTGATCGATGCTGGTTGTAAAAAAGACCTTTACAGTCCGTTATAAACTTTGATGTGCGCATCAGGTGAATTTTTTCCAAAAACCTAAGAATTCTTGAGCCACCGCCTATAAACCACCGTTTCTTTTCATCGGAAAACCGGATGCGCAAACTTCACTTTTCAAATGGTGATCGATATTGATTATAATACCTGAATCCTCACACCCAACTAAACATAGAGGTTAACTCCTTGAAAAATATCGACATTGAATTTTTCTCTTGTCAATGTCTACCAGTGCTGGAACTTGCACGTCGTGCACTGAGTTTCAGTTCCGTTTTTAACTCTCTTGAGTCATTCACGTTAACAACAATGTCGGATCCGAGAGGTATTCTAGCTGATTCGAACAAATTCTCTAATACTTATCAGCAATAATTATACTACTTTATGTGTACGGCAGAAATGAATCAACGCGCCAGGACTCATCGTAGAATCGGTAGCTTGCACCAGATAGATGAGTTATTCATGGCATATGAAAAAACCTGTTGCGAAATTTGGCTGAAACCAACCATAAAGTATCAGTTCGATTGTCCCGTTTTCATTTCCAGCAGCTGCACTTAAGTATGAACGGCATTCATTTACGTCGGCAGAGTGTAATAGAGTTGCTCGTTCGGATGACCTAAAATGTATCATTGTGTCACTGTCAGAACACTTCACGTGGATCGGAACACCAGATAATATTAAAACCACCAAATAATGTCTAAAATCTCACTTGAATTTAGTGTATTTTGATGGCTTCAACGGAATTCACGCCCAATCAGCGAATTCACGGTGCAATAAGTTCTTCTGCTGACCTACTATGACGGTTAGCGACAATGATTTTATCAATGTGATTTAGACTTTTTCAGTTACTCTAGCCTCACAACAGTGAATTTTGGCACGTAAATTCTCCTATCAATTAAAGACAGACGTTTCCTAAACATTGATAATCTTACTAACCGTCCAATGCGTAGATATTTTATTGTAGAAATCCAGCACAATCGATATACCAGAGTAAAAAAAAATGTCCAAATCAACTGCAGAAAAACCGCACACTGCCATAAACGCTCAGTTTTTTCGTAACTTGCCGCACCACCTGTGTGTCGTTTCAATCTGAACAAATCAGTGAGCAGAACAAACATGATGATTATGAGTTTTTTTTGTATGTGAACCGACATGATGACTGGAGATGCCTAAAACCGAGGAATGTTGATAAAATGAAATGACTACCCTCAGAACACTGATACAACCAAATCAAAATTTTACTAGAGTTGATGAGTTAAATGCTATGTATGGATTTATTCAGTCGATTAAGTTCTTCAAAAGATTAGAATTTTTCAATAATACTCAGCTTGCATAGACGCATAGATATGTACTGCAGATATATCAAGTTTTACGTAGTTCTCACAGTGTTGTTGCCTATCAAAACCAAAACTGTTAAAAGTAAGATAACGTTGAATTTGAATTAGTTCGCAAAATTGAATTATAAACTTTGCCTAAAAATCAACAATACCGTTTATAAATATGATCTGGTTTACTCTACACATCTATGTTGCATTAGGTTTTACACGTTTAGCTGACAAGTCTTCCAGCTTGATTGTTCGATAACGGCAAATTCACATGAGTTGCCGTGGTGTACAAAGTTATACACATAATTTGATCCAGCATAACAAAATTGTTTCGGGGCATTCTGTATATGGCATTACAGAGTGGTTTCTTCTCTGATTATACAAGAAATCATGATAGCCCAAGCTTATGAGTATGATTTTCCAACAGATAACAATTGTATGGTTGAAAATATGTGAAAGCCACAGTTTAATCTGTTAAGTATAGTGAGTTCTGCGAAGGCTGCCAAACGTGCGCTTTCTAGAATTTTAGTAAAAATAGATTGGCTACAGAGCTCAGCTGGTGAACCGTTTGCGCCACTTGAGTATGCACTTTCTGTCGCCGATTCGAAACAAGTCAAAGCTCCAAGTTTACGCAATTGGGTTTTTTCTAAAATATTTAAAAGGTTTAGAAAAACACAGTTTGAGAAATTGCGCCCAGGGTCTACTGTAGACCAGAAGAATAGTTCTGGTGTTTGATGAAATCGCTTACAGAATTATCACGGTAAGAGAAATTTGTTTGTTAAAGTTTAGCTTGACTTCCTGTTTGTATCGCGGGAAGGAATTTACCAACTATACTAGTGCATTGTTGACCGTGCTGTGACACAATTGTTGAGAATATTATCGTGGTGAAGGCGGCAGTACACTGTTCGTTTCATACATTTAAAAATAACATGCAGACTAAGTTTCCTTATGTTCACACGTCACTGTCTGATTTAATTAATCGTGAACCGTGTTTTCACAGTATTAACAAGCATGTAATCCTTGCTTTCATACGATTGATCGGTAAAGGGGTTTCCTGATTGCACATCGAGCTTCACTGAGCATTGTACTGGAACATTCACTCGGCTATTCACACATTAAATGACGAGCTCCGAGAAAAAAGATAGACTAACCTGAACGTTTTCTTCGGGAAATCAGTTGAATGGGTGATATTATAGTAGTATAAAATCATGTTTAGAAATCTGTTTGTTGCGCTTATCAAAGAAAAATTTGCCTGAAAAAAAGAATTTCTGAAAAATCATGGAACGAAAAGTCAAACAAATTGTTTAATTTGTGTGAAGGAATGGCGCAACACATTTTCCGTTCACCGTTATAGGCAATGAAATAAATCTATGTACAATGGACGGAATCTGATTCGATTGTTTTTTTTGTTGAGTGAAGGACGAAACCCTTCTTATCCTGAATTGTTTGGACTGTTTTGCTTGTTCATTCTTGAGAAATGCATTGTTTGCTGTTCGACAGACACGACCGACTTTTATTGAGGTTCACCATCTCAGATCACTTTTTTGAGGTGATTTCGCTTGCAAACAGATTGTGAACATGGTATTGTCCATAGTCCGTTTGTTATCATTCAGCTTCATACTTGGACGCAAATGAGTGCATCTTTTAAACAGAGTTGTGTGTTGATGGCACGCATGGGGTTGTTTGCTAACAGTTCACGGTCTTTTAAAAACAAAATATTTTAGAAGTTTTCTAAAGAATTTTCTAACAGAAGTTACTGCACACTAACATTTACTTTCAACTGTTGGATAGAAATTTCATTTTGCATCGTTCCTTGATTTATCAAACTCAATATCATTTCAGTATTATACAAATCTATATAAAATCAACGCTGTATGTTACAGATTCTCTGTCGAAACCTGTGTGGTCACACCATGCAGTTCGATGTGGCAACTAGCATGTATGCGTCAGAAAATGTTGCCGCACTTTTTACTATCTGGATACTAAATGTTATTTCTCGTGGAAAACGTCTACACGATTTCTTCATACACCTCACAGATAATGAGGTGGTGATGTTCTACAAAATATACTGCTTCTCAAATTTTACTCAATAGCTCATCTGTGGACTCAGTGCAGTACTAATAATATTACGGTAAAACATGTTGATCGGTGTGTAAACCAAACCCACCATAACGTTACGTGTTGAAGTCCGCCGAAATTACTTCAAACATTTTAATTTTCCACACCAGCGTCTGTAAGATCCTAGCAAAATCCAAAGCTCGTGAGCCTATCTGCTGTTAAGATTGACCTAGGGATGTACGCTTTATTTCTTAAACTGAACAGTGAAATGGCTATTACCGCCAACATATGTCCCATGCTCCATTACACTTCTGTCATTTTGGACGACCGAATAATTCCCTACTTTCAGGCTTGTACGAGTATGACTACAGAAACCCCTACCGAAAAATTGAAGGTCGTCCCGATGTCCACTTCAGAGATTAGCTCTATGCAGTCCCTCATTCCCATCATCTTGTCTCCCTGCTCTTGCAATGATCTGTCAGAAACTGACACAAATAGCAAGATCGTCAGAGAAGCCAAAATAGCACGGTGTGATGCCCTCAACATCACCTACAATGGTGTTTGCTTTTGACATTCTTCAACAACGAACACGTTGCACATCTGGTTGAAGAATCCAACGAAAGTCACTACTCGCCCACATCTTAGAGCGATACAACTTAGAGCGGTCATGTTACTCACGTAATCTTGCTGTTCACGTGGTCGCCCGAAACTATACGGGGAATTGAAATGCCTATGTAATTCCGGTTTGAACGAAAAAACTGCAGATGCATTGGTAATTCATAAAATGAGAAACAAGAAACTCTTAACCAACCCAGAAACATTCATCCTCACGGTCAACCTGTTTTCTCAACCAGATATGGTTATATTCAAGAGTGAATCAACCTTCTTTGCCACTGTGGTCATTTGTGACACGTACAAACTGAAAGCCGTAGTCAAAGTAAGGGAAGATAAATGCGGTTCCAAAAAGGCGTTTACTGTACTTCCGCTTTCCGCCGTTCCCAGAACGGCTGTTTTTTCGAAATGTCGCCATTTCATTTTAACTAGTATCAGAGGATTCATAAATCCTCCATCACATAAATTTCTGGAGCAAATGGGTCTCAGAAAAAGTGATATCTGGGAACTTTGAATGACGTCTACCCAAAGCTGCGTCAAACTACTCGTTCCACACATGAGAGGTACTCACTCTGCTGATAGGTGATCAAATCAGAGGGGTGACTACTTCAGCACCCTGTAGAATATACCAACTCAAAAGAAAAATGTATCCAGAGTGCAAAGTGATTGGATTGCAGACAACAAGAGCGACCGGAGGAGCCACTGAGCAACGAAGTCGGACGAACGAACGACGAATGATAAGATTAACCAAGGACAGAAGTCGTCGGCCACAGACAAATCAGAGAGGTTTGCACAAAAACTGTAAGTAAAACCGCCGATGTGTTGTGCACTAAAACCCCGGCTCATAAACGCAAGCTTACGCTTGAAGTGGGATCATACGAGTTGGACATAAGAGATAGTGCTTTATTGACAGATATGTTGATATATTATGTAATAATCATACTTAGCTTTCAATAAACGTCCACTTCTGATGGGCTGACCCAAATGTGCGCCATGTGATAAATGATTCTAAGTGTTCAATCTACCGTCTTGTTTAAACAGGACCATTGTATCTCGTCTTGACGAATCACGTAAATCAGGCTTTATGCATTTCATTAAAAAGAATTTATTGATGCTACTCCGAAAACATCACGTGGTTTGCATTCTCTCATGCTCCTGTATAAAATCATCAGATGAAAGGATCTTTAAAAAAATTCAGAAGGCTTCTTAACTTCTGAAGTTCACGAATATACACAATAAAGAATTGTTCGTCTAATGACTTGTACTCGTGGTCATAAGAGTGGTTTTACCAGGGTAGCGTGGCTAGATGATTCGTTTTCTAATATGGTGAGTTATATTCCTGTTCACTATTATGTATCTGGTAGCCATCTTCTACTATCGTGTAACAGGCAGAAAATACGCGAAAAGGTTTTCTTCGCAAGATATTTTTGTCCTGTCATAAAAACGGTAGACCGAGACACTTTTTCGGAAAATAAAGCAATCAAGGGGCTCAAAAATGCATTATCAATAGTTTTTTGGGCCGAGTTATGAGATTTCATTTCAAAACAAGCAAGGGCATGAAGGCAGATATTCTGGTGAAAGAACTTCTCACAAGCGAAAGTGGTTGAGCGTTCAGATTTGATAATTCGGTCGTGCCTAATATGAGGTCAATGGCGCAGTGGTTAACACGGTTGCCTCATGATTGGAATGGCCGGGGTTCAAATCCTGGCCGTGGCAAGGATATGCACTACTGGCGTGCTCTAATGAGAGCGAAACTCGAGTCTAGTGGTTCTTTTTGAAAGTGGCTGCCTGGAAGGTTTATCTGAATGCGAACGCTGCGATCAAGTGTGAGTGATGGTCAACTTGAAAACTTCGTAAAAGTCTGGCTGTGTTGTAGAACACAGAAATTAATTAAAGTGTATATGAGATTTTCTAATGCGTTCAGTGGGTGTGTTTAACAAAAAATTACAACCAACCTCATGAGAACAAAATAGCTTCCATTTAAAACAATATTTGAATTCAAAATTTAAACTCAACAGTCCACAATCAACACCAACACCACGTACAACATATTAACATAAACACTGGTGAAAATGTGAGTGGACTGGGCTAAAGGAACTATTTCGCCAAAGCCCAGTGTGAATCAGATGGTGTGCTGGTCACCACGGTTGTTTGGAACGAAAACGGATCGAATTCGAAAGTACGATCACCAAGACTATGCTCTCATGATAAACGTTAATCAACAGTTGGAAGGTATGCCTGGTGCACCTTCCCAAAAAAGACAAGCCAGACGTTAGTCGAGTGCAAAGCTACGATTGAATGGATTTCACTTTATATTCCGATATTTGCTGTTTGCACCGGGGTTATAATGATCATTGTTCTGGTAAACCCGTCTTTCTGAATGTAACTTAGTCTCCAAGGGTGTAATTTATTAACGACGTAAAAACGCAATATTGACAGCTATTCACCGTTATAACTCATATCGTTAATAAAATATATATGCGTATTATGCACAGGGTAGTAGTTAGTCATGTCAATTCCGGCGTAATGTGTAGGGCTGTTAACGCTGACTAGCTTACCCAGTGGATACTTGTCAGATTCTCTGGTTTACGATGGCAGCTAGCAATTATTATCGCAAATGGATGAAAACCCCCATTAATCATTCATGTCATGAGCCGGAGCATTTTCAGAATTCACATCTTGATGATGTTCTTGCTCACAGACGCACCCTGGCAACCAGCTTCTCTTCAAACATGAGTTGAGTGACACTAACAGGAACCGGCACCGCACACCATCTGTTGTTAACTAACTTTAAGGGCACATTCGCGCGTGATCAATAATGCCATCCAGAGAACACCAAAATGAACTGACGTACAATGTCTGTGAAAGTGAAACGAACATGTCCGAATTGAATTTGTGCACGGGAGCTGATAAGTTAACGACAGTGGATATTGCAACCCTTCCCAACTTTGGGTTTATGGCGATAAAAAACGTGTTATTGCACTTGTCTGGCTTGCTGTCTGTGACGACAATTTACTCCCAACTAAGTTAGGGAAATTCGATTGGATCAATAGCCAAAACCTGCCTTGCTGTTTGTTGGTTTCGCCGTTAGATAGAAATCGGTCACTCTGTAACTACTCTGCTAGAGAACAGTGACACAATAAATTTGTTCTGAGACAGCCTGGCGTTTTATTACGTGATGTTTAACCAAGCACTATTGCCAGTTGCTGTTTCGATGAAAGGTTGTAATTTTTTCTCGAGTGTTACCAATTTCGGAAGAGTTAAGGTGTGTCATACGATGATGAATGAATGTGTTTTGATCATCTGACCGATTAATACTGCGTGACTGAATCCATTTATTTAGAAAGTACATACATTTTGCAGCAATCCTTGTCTGATGCGCTAAATTACCCTCACCAAGAAGCGGAGTAAGTATAAACCACCAAGTGCAAACAGATCGTTTATTCTCACCAGTCGTCTACCTATGACGTTGGGCTATACGTGTTTGAGATGTGGAGACAAATCCACATGAAATTCATTTTATTACTAATGAGTAGTGCGACAGATTTATAATTTTAGATGAGACCGAACTGTGAAAAGTCAGGGCTTCGGCTGGATTCGAACCAGCGACCGACACAGCGTGCCTCAACGCGTCAAGTGCTCGACCAGCTGGGCTACGAAGCCACACCAGGAGCTCAAAAATTTCACACTTGGACTCTGTCACATATGGAATCCACCAAATGATTCAGGGGATCGACTGCCCTGGCAGGATTTCTCAAACAGTTCACGCTGGAATCCCCTGAATCATTTGATGGATTCCATATGAGACAGAGTTCAAATGTGAAATTTCCGAGCTCCTGGTGTGGCTTCGTAGCTCAGCTGGTAGAATGCTTGCTGCGTTGAGGCATGCTGCGTCTGTCGCTGGTTCGAATCCAGCCTAAGCCCTGACATTTCACAATTGGGTCTCATCTGAAATTCATTTTGACATTTGTCAGGGTGAGATAAGCAGTCTCACTTTCTGTCGACAGATAGCCCAAGTGTAATGCTTGTTTAAGAGTGCTTCGAACAAATGTTAAACTTTCTGAACTGTGATTGCTTTTCGTACAGCGCGCAGACTGGTGGGATGAATCATGTGACCCGTTCTGATTAGGTGTCTTGTGATCGAAGAAGTTGGGTGTTGTAATGCCGGTACGTTTTTAGTCAATATTTACACAATGACCACTTTTACCTATGACTTGGTTTTGTCTTGCTAGGTTTGTTTCATTCTATGAGTGCTTACGACACAACAGATACAACTGAGCTGGTAGGTGTTGTGAAAGATTGGACTTCTAGCCAGCGATCGGGTGAGTTGTTTTGTGGATAAAATGTGGCAATTACAATTCCGCCCCGGTAAAAGCGAGATCGGTAGCAGACTTCAATTTCCGAATTCCGGTATTGTGTTCCCTCGTGTACTGAAAGTCGAGTAAAACTTGATTCTTTATGACTAGCCTTGTTTGAGGGTCAGCTATGTGCTGCTCCTAGTGAAATTCAGCAAAAGTTAACTCCTTTCTATTTGCAAACAGCGCATTTTTTGAGAGGTCCTTTCACAGTTTTGTGCCATTAGTTGTCTTTATTACCTCTGTTCAGTAAAGAAGCGGCCTCAGTGAATCACGTTTGTAGAACTTGTACACGCCGTCCAATCCATGCGGTGCCCTATGAACGCGTAGAACTCAAGATATCTGAGAAGTGTGAGTTATGTAACGCTACGTCATGGCTCACGTAGAGTTTTCGTTGAGTGTAATTAAGAGTTTCAACACGTTCAGGATCGATAGTTTTTGAACTGTCACCAATATAAGGTTTGTCGAGCAGTTCATGTTGAACCATTACAGGTTAAAGGTCATCCAACGTAGGTCCGGCAGACGGTTGCTGATTACACCGTCAACTTGCTCATGAACACGTAGATCAAAGTTTGATCGATCATTTTCAGCATGCATGAGAACGGTACCTTTACCGTACTGAACGCTATTGGGAGAAGAGATATCACAGGGGAAAATAGAGATGCCCACAGAAAAAAACCTTGTGCAGGGTAACATTTGAAACAGCACCTCAACGTTATTTGAATAGAGTATTTGTGATGGACTCGCCTAAACGTTCCCTAACTTTTTACAACCTAATGGACTCTGTGACATACAGGAGAGTTTCCGGACAAAATCAGCATGCTAACCTAACCACCCAGATAGCGTGTGCAATGCTGAGTCATCGAAGACAACAGCGGATTCCGGCAGAATACCGGTTTCGTATAAACTGACTGTTCCTTTCAATTATGGTGTGCCCAACTCATCTTTGTAACAACACCGTGCTGTATATGTGATAATGTAGGGTAACCTTTGGTCGATACCGCAACGTTATTACTAAAGTATCGATTGGCGCGCGAGGATATAGGATCTCAAGATTGAAAACGATCTGGATCGGTTAGTGTATTACCAACATGAATAAGATGGTTATCGGTTGAGTTAATTTTACACCATACCTCAACTTTTATTTTCATAGAGGACAGGTTAGCGGTAGGCACCAAAGGGACTCTGCGGAATGTGGGATGAAATCAACACCAAACTGAAGTTTGAGGGTAACTATCAAATATGAATCTTGCAAGTCGATGTTTCTCGACGATACATGAACGCGCTTTGACTTCGTATAAATCGGTCAACAACAAGCGGTACATATGATCGAGGGTGGGTGGATGCACACCGGGAAGCATTAACAAAATGGCGTCGTCGACCCTGAGGTCAGCGTACGCAGCAAATTAAGAATTTCGTCAAGAGGACAGAAGATGTATACAGTGCTGTGTTGAAATTTCGTTTTACTCCCATCAGCTACTAACACAAAGCCTGGAAATCTTATGTGAACGGCATATAGGAACAGGTGGACGAACCCACAAACTAAGCCCAATCATCTGTGCACCAATCAGGCAAACAGCCCCATTACTAGGGTTTTGAGTGTGGCAGTATTTCCTATGAACACAAAACCTGCGGGTGTTTTTAAATCACGTTTGTCTCACTAGTTACTATCAATTTCAAGTTATGATAGGTTGATAATTTACTCGATTAGTTGAACAAGCCGATTAGATGACTGTTTGCTGGAGGTGTTTGGTGATTAGGGATTCTGGGCACTTTGGTGCTGCTAATCTCCAGATCACTGTTAACGGTGCAGTTGCCCACCATTTAGGAATATGTTCCGCCAAAGGTTGATGGAAGCATCTCTTCCGTATATGCGGGCGTCAATACATCTACAGTTGAATCAGTGGGGTACTTGAAAGATGGACTCGTCCGTTGAATGTGCACCAGTTCTGTGGAGATCTGACTCCATATACTACGTGACTGGATCTGCAGTTCCGTAGATGTATAAGCATTCTTCATCGCTGATATCAGCTTATGACACAATTTGTTTGTCACATGATCACTCTTGAATAGCGGTACCAAAAATATATTCTCTGTTTCCACAAAGTACGGTTTACCGGTCTCGATAATTCTATCTTACTGCAGATTCTGGCAAGTCATTATGAATAACCATTGTTCATCGGTGTCTTTCTGACATGTCTTTCCCTCCCTTGCAGTCGACCTGTCTAACATATCCTACTACCGTTGTAAGGCAGGATCCTCATTAATCTCGCTTTGTCGCTGGTTCGGGATGGATCTAGCGACTCGCAAATACTGTCTGCTCCGATAGCAATAGCTTGTGAGAAGGATGAACAAAGGCTGACTAACTACGGTGAAATTCGGCTGATTCTGATGAAATTCGTTATAGAATGAATCACAATTAAAATTAAAATTAAATTAATTAAAATTAAAATGCAACCTGCCTAACGTTTGTGGAGTACCACGTGGGAAGTTCATTCGTGAAGTTGTCTTCGAAGTCAATTGAACAAATTTAGATCTTTCGGATCAGCCATGGCTACATCGTCAATTTGCTCACAATCTGCATATTTAATTCCAAACAGAATGTCCCCTGTACAAACAGAACTAATACTCTTCAAAAATATGACTTGACGCATAAGTTTACATCCAGATTGAAAATGCAATCACACACAAAATGGTGGTAGTGTGCAGCTGGAGACTATGAAACAAGGAGCCATTATCCACTGACTACATCTTTCTCATGGATTAACTGGATTGTATGCAAGACTTTTGTCCACTTTGGAAGAGTTGCTAGTACAGCGGAAAGTCGTAATTCCTGAAAGGATCTCAGGATGTCCACCAGCCAATGCTCAAGCCTGCGGTAGACCGAACCGTGTGTGTTTTGAGGAGCGAATTATCTGAACTAGATATCTTGCATGATATCTTGCATGATATCTTGCATGTTTCCATCTTTGACTCCCTCCTAGTTTTGTTTATTATGACAAAAAGGTTTGTAAATTGAAAAAAACATCAAACTTGATATCTTATTAAGCAATGTAAATAGGCAATCTTATCGGGCAACTTCAAACTAAAAATGCTGGCGTTTTCTGAAGCACACCTAATCAAGCGTCACAAGACGAAGGTCGATTTCTCAGAAGTTACCGACTCTTTCAGTCTGGCTTAGGTTGCAGTGAAACTGCTCACTTACAGTGATGTGTATCAGTATAACTCTCGTTCACTTTGTCGTATGTTTGCCCTAAACTCTGTTAACCGAACTTTATAGGTAACTGAATAGTACGAGTTAACTGAATGCTAGCATCTCGCCATACACACTTTTTCACAAACGCGATAAATTTCGCATGAACGACTTTAAGGAATTATATATATATATATCAATACTTATTTTGTAATGAGATTCCTTCCAGCGTACTGCGAGAGAGGATATTTTACTTGATAGCTAACAACTGCCCATGAACCAATTGAACTCAGCTTTTGCTAAAGTAATTCAGTGGTCTGATTGCCCTGTTTACTTCTGTGTTTCTGAGTATATCGAGCCGAATGTTAAACAGTTACCACTTGCTTCATACCTTGCTTTTTGCCGAATACTGTTCACTGTGTAATGCATACGTGTTAACATTGGAGCCTCAGTGATGTCGTTCTCTGCAAGGACTGAATTTCGATTCGTTTTTTAGAACTGACCAGTAAAGCAACACGCCTTCGTGAGACTTGTAAATGTCGTCAACATGTTTCAACTCATAAATAGACCGTAGATTAAAATTGTGGTTGAGAGTGTTCGAAGGTTCCTCCTGGAGATGAAAAAACGAAAACATATATATATATAGCTCGACTGTTTTTGCTAATCCGCCCTAAGGCAAATCAGAAGACGAGTGTAAAAAGCCAAATTGTTCCGTTCTGAAACTTATGTGACAAAATGAGTAATTGCAGGATGTTTGCACGGTAAATGACGACCTAAAATTATGGCGAAATAACGGTTGATCAAATTAGAAAATAGTGAAGGTTACCGTTGGATTGTCCTGAGAACTTCTATCAATTCTTATTGCACAAATTCGATTTCGTCTGGAAGGTGGTGGTTTGGACTAGACGAAATTTAGTTCTCCTTCAAACATCAATACGTAGTTTTGTGTGCTGAAGAATGTTTATTTGTTGTCGGATTTTGCACATGTTTTTGAATGAGACAAATCAACGAGAATGTCATTCCTTCCTCTTTTTTATATCATATAATGATTCTTCTCTGTTTCTGTCGATGTTGTTTTCACAGTAATTTCATTGTTCCTTGACATACCGATAAATATGGATGAAAACTTCTCAGACAGTGACCATGAGCGCAATAGACCAGGAGTGTGATAGTTGTTCATGGCTCGGGTTGATGGGTGTTCATCAATCTGGGGATTGAGGTTGCAAACGTTCCGCCACCGGACGAGGTAAATTTATCAATACACACTTATTTCGGCATATAGCTTTTAGCGTTTGAGCGCTCCTGTCTAAAACCACCATTGCCCAGGGGAACCATTCTAATGCGTTTGTTCAGCTGTCTCATTGGTAGCCATTTTGAGAAGCCAACACGTTCACTCTTAGATCACATACGGCATTCGTGTGTAAAGAAGAGTTGGCAGCGTCCCTAAAACCAAATGGTTGTGAGAAAACTAACGCACTAAGACGTGCTTTTGTGGAATGAGTTAATGTAGATGAATAGTTCGATTTGGGATAACATGACAGAGTGTCTGCACTAATTACATTAAGTGGGAATCAGTAGGCGCTTTCCCCCCCCCCCAAGACATGAGATTACATGCACTACCTGTCGTTAACCGTTTATTTCATCATCTCAGCTGACCAGATTTGCAATGAAACAAATTAGAGTTTAATAGAAAACTTGACTTGTCATGAATGTAGCTTGTAAATGCCTAGTATCAACAGGCCATTCAATACTCTTTGATCAAAACAGTCTTACCGAGTACGGGCAAACTTTGGTTCGTATTGTGTAAAATCATGACGAGGAAACTTGAAAGATGGAACTGATGACTTGTGGATTGAATGTACTGAACAAACAGTGTAATCTGGCGTTTTACACACGAGTAGGTCGCGAATTCTGCCAACTACGGAGAGTAAGCGCACAATTGCTCCAATAAATGCTGTTTGATGTGTGCTAACAATGTAAGCTTCACCAAAGTTGCAAATCAGATGGTGCATAACTAGACAGAATGATGTGTTTCACTGATTACCTCTGTTATGATGCACGGAAGTCAGCGGTTCAGTAACCGATTACGTGAATTACAATGTTGACATTATTCTGTAGCATGCAGATTTTGCTAGATCGATTATATTCCTTTAGGAACACGAGAAGAACCCCGCCTCGGAGTTTGACCAGCCGGTCTTTCCTTGCAATTTTTCTATAGACGACATGAGAATTTAGAACTTTGAGTCAATTTAAGCAATTAGAACATGAAATATTGTGCAGCGAACTGAGTTCGAGCACGCTGCAGTCGTAAGCATGTGGCAAGTGTTGATCCATGGAGCATTTTAGATCACCAGTAGAACCAACGGATAAAGTTAAAGCAAGGCCTTTATGACGGCGGACGAATCGATCACAGCCGTAACGTGTGTTTACATTAGAAATCCGTTTGACCTTCGTCAGTTCCGCGACCACAGATCAACCGAACCATTTTAATCCAATGAAGCACGGAGCTTTGGCCACCACACATCGGACCCATCCAGCGTTCGTTCCAGATTTGACTAGTTATATATATTCGGATGTTCCCTGGTATTGCTGCCTGTTAACGGTCGCCTCGTGGATTGTAAGATTTGTTCTGCAATTATAACCCTGTCACAGAAAATTATGCGAACAAGTCACCCGTCCGTCGACTTGTCACAAAGATCAACAATTAATCGTTTTTGAGCAAAAAGAACCCGCTATCAACAATCTCGGAATACATTAGAATTTGTGAGTTAGGAACGTTTAACTGAACCAGGAAAGACTAGACAGTGTCAGCAATATGACTTGTAATTGACAACTGAATTCCAATAGATGAACGGGCTATTGATAGCATTCACTCGTGTTTGTTTCAGCAGCTGTCCTAATCACTTGTTGGCCGGCTTCATGGAATGTTCTTTCTCCTATACTGGAGCAAGTAGATCTGCGTCCGCAGGAAAGCTGATTGATACAGAAGTTCACCTTTAAACTGGGATGGAAGCGATCATATGATCTGCCAAAAGCGAAGCAGGTAACTTCTGCATTGTGTGGACGTTTCAAGAAAGTGTCAGCTATTGCTTCTGTCGGTGTTAAACGACACACCGATTTCAATACATGCACCTAAACTAGACGCTTCTATAGTGAGAGTTTCCCTGCAAACAACGTTGTCTTATTCTCGAAAGTTCATGGAAATGTTTAACATAAACTGTTTCGTGTAACGTCGCTAATCTAACCTTCGGTATGTAACAAGACACACTATGGACGCTCGTAAGACGGCTTAAGAACCATCACTATGTACTATAGACAAAACTGTTCAAGCTTTGGTTTAGTTCAGCTCAAGCTGGTTCCTGGCATACTGGACATTCACTGGTTTACTTGAGAAGTTTGATCAACATGTCGATAAACTGTAGGTTGTTCGCAATTTTCGTAATAGGAGTTACTGACATACGTTAGTGATCAATGTCAAAAGTTCGCGATGTTTCGGTTTGTTCCTGGTTCTCCCGTTCAGTCGACAACCGGAGACTGAAAAGATGGCCCTTTCACATTTACTCTTGAAATAGAAAATCTTGTACACCCCACGGTCTCGCCCTCCGTTTGTTGGAAGAATAGGGGAAATAGTTTAACTCACATTTTATGACATCTGGTGCCTGTTAGCTGATTCACAAAAAGGGGATGATTTGTAGGCTTAGATAAAAGAAAAAACGTGTAATAGGAACATTTTGAATAAAAAGTGACTTGAAAAACACATTCTGTCCTGTGCATCATCTAAGCCGTTGGTCCACAGAACCTCTTCTGATGGATTTTCTGTACCGAACAAGGTTAGCTTTTGATAAACAAGTTCACAGATGGCAGTACACCAGTTCACTGATTTGTCCACTTATGTGAATACAACGGGATTTGGACTTATGAGGCAGCGTAAGCCTACAAGTCACTGTAAAACGGCTACAGAGAATAGTACTGCCAAGTTGCTGGCCGTAGGTCTTGGCTGTAATGCAGACTCTTACGGTGATACATAAAATATGTTTTGTACTGAGGATGTATGCACTGAATTGTTGATTATCAATAATTCCCTTATCAAGTATGTGAAAAAAACAGTCGCGCCCACATTTACTGTGTTCTCGGGATCGCTGTTCACCACCAAATGCATATATCGTCAACTTTTATGCAGTTCGACGCAAACCAATAGATTGGTTGCTTCTGACCATGGGTTACTAATGGAATTTTTATGCTCATAACTTTCTGTACTGATGAAAGGGGATGTACACATCCAATTTGACAGCACACTATAAACCACTCTCTGCAGGGACACATACTAAGGCTAACCAATATACATACTCTATCGCATTCCATTAACGCAACCAGGAGAGCGGAAATGGAGTTGAATAAATTAACCCATGGATTCCGTGTATGCACTCAATCTCAGCGAAGGGTTTCTTGTAACCTGCCTAAAATTCGTTAACATTTCCGTATGGCGCACCGGGGAAACAAGCGAGAATAAGAATTGTTAGCAAAATGCATAATCAGTTTCCGTTCAAAAATTGTCAAGCAATTCGCGAGGTGATCCATAGACCAGTTTGTGTACAATCTAATTCCATTTTGACCGGTACTAGCAGGGAGAAAAGATGAAGTTTTGAATTAATTCACTCGAAAAGTTGCATATTTATAAGGACAGCTGAACTAAACTCATTTACAAGTAATGACGAATAGCCTGGAATGTGATGGATCACGTGACGTTTCGAAACTAGAATTCGAGCTGAAGTTTCCGGGAGGATGAAACTCATCAGCAAAGCAAAGTCTGATTACAATACAAAGTACAACTGTTAACCACCTTCTACGAAACATCTGTGTTAACAAATGTTAACTCATTGGACAGAATCGACATGTCACGTACAATGATTGTTGATTGCCTCCATATGCAACGTAATTAGTACTACCTATAAAAGGACCACTCCGCTCAAAGTCGGAACGACAATCTAACAAGACGACAGAGTGGTTGAGCGTTCACATTTGATGATTCGGTCGTGCCTAATGTGAGGTGAATGGCGCAGTGGTTAACACGGTTGCCTCATGATTGGAATGTCCGGAGTTCAAATCCCGGCCGTGGCAAGGATATGCACTACTGACGAGCTCTAATGAGAGCGAAACTCGAGTCTAGTGCTTCTTTTCGAAAGAGGCTGGCTGGAAAGTCTATCTGAATGCGAACGCTGCGATCAAATGTGAGTGATGGTCAACTTGAAAATAAACCAAATCCCCGACTACTCATCAGTAAGGTTAAATACTCGTTTTTTGTGTAGCTCCTAAACAGAAACGAAAATTTCAATTGCGGAGGCTGATGTGTTTAGTGCGAAATACAGCTAACAAACTTGTTGCATTCATCCGCATTTTATATTAAGTTTATACTCACAAGGATGTATGTCCAATGTCAATATCAATTCTCAGAGACGTTTCCATGACGTTAACTGAACGAATAATTTGAGTATTTTGATTTACTCTCATTAGTTGCCAACGTGAAACCGGCGATGCTAATCAAACAACATTGACTAGTTTTGTGTGCACAGAAGGCGCTGACGCAATCAGTCTCCTTGCTATGAAATCAGCTCGTGAAAGGTAAGAACTATGTGGTTGGTTCGTTAAGCTTTTGTTGTTGTGTGCATTTTGTATAAAATTTGCAGGTTTTACGTTGGTGACTTATGAGAACAAATTGGAATATTAACATATAGTGATATGTATTCTCTCTCTTGACTAAATGGAGTAGAGGGGATCAGTGTTTCAAAAATTCATGACTAGTTAACAGATGTGTCATCTAGTTTGTATAAAATGACTTACGTCTACATACCGCACATCAAACATGAGTAAAAGATTTGTGAATCGGATATAAGCAGAAAGTTTAAATGTTCAGGAAAACCTCATTTGAGTAATTTCCATACGTTTATTGAAAGCACACGGAAACGGGCAGAAACTTTAATAAACCACTGCTATCTTGCATTTGGCAGTTAAATAGGCATAATTAAAGCGTGACAAGGTAACTCTCTTATTAAAAGTTGGGAGCGAGGCTTATTGAGTAAATCGATTCATCGTTAGACTGGGTATAATTTGAAATCCATGTAAAAAACTTTCTTCAAAGATATTGATGGATCATGTAATTAATGGAAACTGCTACTGTCAGTTTGGGAACAGGTGAACTAGTGACAAATTTTTGTCAACAATTTTGCTGTTCCTCAGAAAGCAACTACATACCTGCGAAATTTGTTTTGCGAGGACGAGTGACAGGTTTACAGGGTACATTAGCATAAGCAGTTTTTGTTGATTAAAATTTGCCGGACGCCCACAAACAGTTTTGTGGTTATCACCACTCGTCACTTATGTGTGCCTAGTGAAATCCGATCATAATTCATATTAGAGTAACGGCAAGTACTGAAATTCCACTGGCAATAGCTCACTTGCGGTTCGTTTCTTCAGTTTACGGGATCGAAGTAGACTGAGGTTCTGCATTTTTCGAATTTTTGCTCTAAACATCAGTAATGTTTGCCGAAATTCATTGCGCCTGGGCTAAACGACACAGCTATCTCCACAATGGGTTTGTGTCTGTGGAGGGACAGTCTTTTATAAGTAAGGAAATAGACCCATCATCTTCAATGAAGAGGCTAATCATCCATAAAAACCAAATTGGCCAGTGTGGTCATGGCTGGTGGCCAAGTGTGGTCACGATAACGATGAGAGTGAAATTCAGATTGGACCTCAGTGGAGGTTTTCGTAAGATCGGTTGTACAGCTCAATACATATTTATTCTACTTTCCCCGCAGTACCAGAGCAATCACTGATTGCCAGAAGCAAGTCGACAAAAACACTTTCAAATCCTCCATATAACCACATGATTGCCGTTATATTTTCACATTGACCCCGGTCTTGCACCTTTAAATTCTGCCAGCAGACTGGGTGTACTCGATGTACTGCTAGTCTGTCAGTCACAGTTATACTATTTTGAGTGGACTAATCATATTACTGCAGGGTTATTGATCAACAGTAAGCACATCGATGTGTACTTTCCAATCAAAATAATCCAGGACATCAACTTCGGTAGTAGCTAACGTTTCATCTAAACTAGATGGGTTTGCAAATGCAAGTATTAACGATGCTGTTTACTTCTAGAATACGTGATTATGGTCTTCTTCAGTTCTTGCATTCATTTTGGGACTATTAGTTAATAACCTGGTGATCAGGTTTTACATATTTAGACAACCAGTAACACCAGTAAGAACACTGTGTTTGGTTAACCCAATACCATGAAATAATCTATTCGATATCGTGAGGTTTGTAATTTTAGACAATCTTATAAATTGATTAGCGAAGCAAAAACTGGTACTGGATACTGCAACAGAATATAAACCAAGTTCACTCCAATTATTTGATGGTTTAAGCAATTTGTAGTCATGGTCCTCTTTATTCGGATGAAACACTGCATTTGAGGAAGTAATTGGGGTAAACGACTACAAGCCAACAATTTGTACTACGTCTTCAAATAGTGCCTCATCTAATCAAGTTAATTGTAGTAAGACAGGTGCCGATTTTTGAAATATTTTTTGAAATGTCAGTTTTCGGAGAAGCTTCTAGAATGAAATAGCCTCCTACCCCGCTGTGCATGCTTTGAGAATCAATATCCGTGGTTATATGCAAACCCGTAAGTTGTTCATCAAGCTGAAAAAAACGACTTCAACAGGTCCCGGAGATCTTTAGTGTGGACAGAATCTATTTGCCATAGACGAAATTTACATTAGATAGCAGCTTGCACCTTCTCAGTAAAAGTGAGGAACAGATAATTATTTTTGTATTCTATGCGAAGGAATAAAATGTTGTACCATTATTAATATTTTATGCTCAATTGCGATTGTGATTGCCGGTGGAATTTACTAGCCTCAAATTCATTACTCCGGGTTATATCTGAACAGCATGGGCGTTTGACCACATAAGACAACAGCTCCCACATAGAGCAGGTGTTTTTAATTTTACATAATTGAAAGAAACTGTATTATATGACTGTTTGCTTTTGTGATGCACCCTGACATGTCCGCTATTAAGGGCGACGTAACTGACTGATAAAAATATGCTGTTGTAATCACGCTACTTGTGAGTAGCATGGACATCAACGTTATTTCAGCCGATTGGTCACGCCCAGGATGTTGAATGGGATGTCTGGTTACAAGGAATAGGATGAAGCCACTTCGCCTTATTCCCGTTCAGTTCAACTGTGAAAATGAACTCAATTAATTTCAGGCAAACCGCTTAGCTAGGTGCTGCACAGATTAAACACAATGGTTCGTTTGCTGAACGTACAAAATGAATAACGCGATTGAAAGTGTCTGCGCATCCAGATCGAGATGAACATTTCATCTTCGACAGAACTTCGTGAACCAAAACTTCGGTGATATAGCACACAACTTTTTGTCTATAACAATCAAAATTTTCTACCACAAGTTTCTTGGCTATTACCATACTTAGGATGGAAATGGAAATTTTGGATTATCGTGAGTTACCGTATTATATGTTCGATTTTTCTCGTAGGCATGGATGAAGTTTCGCACTGTAACGCATGTGTGCACCATTCTGGTCATCCGAACACTGATCGATCGAAGTGACTGGTTGATTCACCCAAGGTAAACTGAATCAATGTGAATAGTATATCGTAAGTTCTTGCTGTGTTTAGGTCCAGATTTCGAAGTTTACTTCGGCAATCTGTTATAAAATCTACGCACCTTGAACTCACGCTCACCGCGTACATTTCACACTCAAAATTTTCTTCATCAGGCAGCTGACAGTAAAACTGTTTCCTTACGCTCTAACCGGGTGGATATCATATATATATATGTCTATTTGCTTAAATAGACACAGGAAGAACACTTCGTGAACGATGCGGCTTAAATTGGTTACTTAACGATTAAGAGCTCTGTCTCGTACCGCGGAAGGTCACCGGTGCGTTGAAAATTCAAGTTGTGTCTACCCGTTGGAACAATACAGGAAGGAATCCGGACCTGAAAAATCGATTGGAAGGCGAGCGTCACGATGCACTTGTAAAATGAGTTCGGTAATTTTTTATTCTAAGACGTTTGTTGATCTCAGTTAGTTGTACATATGATAGGCAAGTACTGTACTTCACGGTGGTAAAATTGTGTGTTGTTCTACGATATCATGTTTCCTTCAGAGGTTCCGTGCGTGAGATTTCGTTAGTTATGAAAGTGAGCTGTTTTCAGGTTGCTTAGCCAGAAGAACGAACTAGGCAGGTTTGTCTTTTTTGGGTCTTCGGATGACCGATGGCACATTGCTTCGGTCATAGAAAGCTCAAGAGCCACAGTCATCTAATGACTGTCTATCAAGGCAACTACTCAGACAACTTTACTTGTGCCTAGCGCATAATTTTCAGGTTTTCACAGTTAAAAATCCGATGAATTGGGTATTCCGCAAGGTGTACCAACCAAGCGCGCTTTAGATCTGACAGAAATTATAACCGACTTGGTCTTTATTTGTTTTCTGAGGGATGAAGACGAAAAAGACGCACTTGTGACAGTCTACGAAAAAAGTCAAGTATTCGTTGCAATAAATGACACTAAAGCTGACCTCTCTCTTGGTGTGAAACAATATATCGGCCTCCTCTATGCTGATTGCGGTCGTTTATATAAACTTCCCATCGACGCGTCAAGAGTGTTATCCAGCCATACGAGAAACCATTATTCACCGGTGAGAAGAATTAAAGTTCATTATCTGTCATCCTTCAGCGCCAGTTCGTAGACCTCGTTCATGTGTTACTCATGAAGGTTTGCTTTATATTTTATTGAAATACCACAAGAACGGCCGTGCAAAACAGACTGTTTATGGTTTCACTGGTTGGTTCTTACACTCAACCATAAAAGTAAGAATTTTAAATAATGTACTGTGTTTCCGGTATAATTTTTAATAAATGGCGGTACATTGTAAGTGAATGCATTTTTCAAAAACTGGTTTTTCAAGGAAGTACTTGTTATCTATTGAATACGGTTTCCCGGCGAGATTGAAAGCAACATGGTCCGCTGCCCAACCAGAGAGTTACGAGAGACTCCCACGCTGAAAGGCATGTACTACGGACTTTCAGCGCGTAGTCAAAATGAATACTCTCAAGTGGATGTCTCAGGAAACTTTCAACTTGAATTGTCTTCCAAAGTAAGACGTGAATTCTAGAAAGAAAGCGGTTAGGAACTTAGTTATTATCGGCCTATCGTACACGGCTAAACTTTCAGGGGTCTCAACAACCGTCAAATTGAAAGTACGCTTGAGAGTTCTCATTAACCGTGTCACTCCACACACTGTTCATGTATTTCAGTGCACAGCTGAGTAAGTTTTACTCGCAACTCTATGTTTATTTTCTCATCTGTCATCGCTTACTCAGTAGTTTTAAAAGAATCACAGAAGTGCTGTTAGAAGGGGTTCGTACAAAATCACAAGAATGGCTTTGTATTAGTTCAGGGAAGCCTATTTCCAGCATGGAAATCGTTTCGACAAATTAGATATTGATCATCATTTGAAAAATCCCAGTTTATCCACAGTGCTTCTCAAGCTTACGCCAACATCGGCGATGGATAATGCCCTCAGGCTATACCATCCACGAATTCATATGGAATGACGAACCTTCTACCTGTCTTCGTCAGTCACGGTACAGTTACCAGGAACCCTGGCGAGCTTAAGTCACTTAGCATCACCGGGCTCATGTTGGCCGTGTGCAACTCATAGGCATCCATCAGTCACCTATAATTGAACCCATTAAAATGTGGTTCGCCATGTTTGTAGATTTTAATGGCATCAAATAGCCTGCTGTGATTTTTGGATGTAAACAGCCATAGCCGATGCATTTTCAAATGCACGCCTCTTACTCATGTCATTTAACGGCCGATAAATGGGCTGGGCCACCCTTAAGGGACCTCTTCCAAAGAGCGTACTTCAGGAGCATACTTTTTAGGAATCCATCCGTAATTTGCATATGTATGCATATAACATGTGTATAATATGCACGTAGATGTATCCATATGACTATCACGTGCAACGTGGTATTAATCATACAAAATAGCACAGCTAATTTGTACGTTTACTTTCTTATTTTAAACTCATCTTGCATGTATCTTTAACCTGTGGAAGAAACTAGAGTGACTGATAACGGCTACACTTCAGACGCACAAATGAAACAGCTAGGTGAGTTGCTATTGTGACGATCTACGTTCGATGGTCTGATCTCAACAGACGTGTTCATCTTATTGCAAGATTCGAAATATGTCTGTTATTCCACATTCCCGAATGCTTACGAGAAAAAAACATGCATTTTTCTTCGTTCTGGAGGACATCACGCGATCGGAACTGGATGACATATTGGTGAGATACACTTTGGCACTTAGGAAGAACGCAAAATTCTATTATGGTACGCTGTTATTACTGAGGAGTGCTTCGATGGCGCTTCTGAATAAACTTGTTGCATTGCATTTGTCCTCAACTTATGAGACACGGTTGATAACGTTAGAATTCAGCGTCACGTAACAGATTCATTCAAATATACGTCTTTCACTGGAGAGTCATAGCACAAAAGGTGCTTACGCACAACCGCACAATGAATGAGCTCAAGTTCACCTCACCATGAGAGGCATATAGAAGGACATAGTATGCGTAAGTAGGATAAACACTAGCAAGCAACAAGAGGCCTTACTAAATTGTTTTGACCGGAACGTCTTAAATACACTACAGTGTAAACTCATACCCGTCCTCAGTTGAAAATAACAGGCATAAAAATCGTGTCAATCAACCACAATGATTACCAAAATGTGAGCGGGTTCTGGTGCGAATAAGTCGAAACAAACGAAACTATGACCTGTGTTCCATTCTTATATTGGTGGATGTCATCACCACAGAAAAGGTCCTTTACATTCTACAACACAGTATTTCAATGGAAATTTACTCGTACTTTGCAAAGAAACTACTCACTCATATTGATATGTTTTTCATAAAAAAGGAAAACCTGAACACTGCTCAGTAACTCTTAGATTATCTAAAGGTTGAAACGTGTGAAAAAAAATACGTGTACACCAAATCAGGTTACCACAACAGCTAATTTGGGAATTCTTTAATTCAGCATTGTTCAGTTACTGAGGTCAGTAGCCTTGTTAAATTGTAGCACTGTGTAACAAGCAGCGACTTTTGTAGAATATCCAAGAGTGCTCTCAATTTCCTCTTCGAAGTGACATGAAAAGTCTCGATGGTAATTCTATATGTGGCGTATAAAAGGTATTCTTTTAAAAACAGCTGTGATACTGTCTATGGTTCAAACTAACATTGACTCCAACCATCTATGGAAATGTTTAAATTAGATCAGTAAATGAACATGCCAACGGGAGAAATATAATGTGCCAGTTTGTTTAATTTAGTTTATTGCTTGCAGGTAGTATATACTATAGTAGTATATACTATAGACATCTTACAGTTTATTGGATTGAACGAAATATCTGAAAATCCCATAAATGATCTTTTTAGTAGCATGAATAGAATATTCGAGACTGCTACCGTGAATGCACAGGAGAGGCCTTGACCACTTTTGCTAATAGTTCAGGCTAACTGTTCTTTGAAGACGTGATGACGGGATGAAATATTTTACACTCGACATTGCTAGTGAATTGCTTAACTTGAAGGGTGAATTTCGGCATCCGGACCTCCCGAGAAAACGGACCTATCACCTCTTCACATACAGAAAGTGTTACCGGACCAATAAAAATGTTGTAAAACACAGTATTGATAGTACACTGGCCAATAATTATAAAACAAACAGATGGGTCACTTTCAAACCAATTGCTATTTTGATGGTTGAACTTCTCGGGAGAGACTTTTTCACAGCAAATCAGCAGACTCCTGACAAATTCGCTCACTGTTTAAAACAACTGTGGATAAATAAAAGCGTAAAACATTTATGTCGATAATTCTGAATGTCTCAACGAATGAATTTCATGTGTTTGAAATTGATACGAGTACAGGTAGTAGAGAAGTGATTTTGGTGCATCCTCCATGACTAGATTTGTCGAACTGTTTAAAGCTATACGGAAGATATAACTTGTTATAAAACAATAAAACGGGGTTTCTAACTGATCGAGTCCAAAAAAACCCTGTTTTTAATGGCGTCTTCCTTTCGTTGCGTGCTACAGGCCACAGACTATATTCAGTACATTTTCCGTAATTTATTGAGGGCACTATGGACTCAAATGCAAGACAAAGCCAAGTGAACACTGTGTAATTTACAGTTGATGCATCATATACTGTACTGCATGACTTGGTCAAATGACCACCTCTGATGGAGGGTGAAAAACGCAGTTCTCACAATTACTGAAATGCGTCACAGCCGTTGAGGTATTTACAGTGCTGGTGGGATTCTATGGGTCAACAGGGCGCCCCATTGAGAAAATCCCGAACTGGAGCTCAAAAGGAATAAGTATGAGCGGCTTGGAGTGTAAAATGATGGAGAATTTCTTGTATTCGAGTGTCTGAAGGTACCTATTTGTGTGATCTCAAAGAAACGAATCTTTTCTGGACAGTCGAAAACGTAGCGAATCTCACTGTTGATAACTTATCATAACATATAACGATTTATATGCAAACGGAGCCTCACCTTCTGAGCACACGAATGAACAACCATTGTTGAAACGAATTTTTGTTGATGAGCCTGACATCCTGATGTGATCCCGACACGACCTAAGAAAGAGACCACCACTGAATGGTTTATTTCCTTTCATCGATAAACCACTGGTTACCTTAGTTGCAACGGTGAGAACGAGATCGTTTTTATAGACAAGAGTGACCTAAAAATTCTTAAAGCTTCTCAATTTCACATCATTCGAGAGTCATCTCACCTAGTATGTACTGACCGCTGAACGTTTTAGCGAGACGTTTATTTAATCATATTTTCTGCAGGTGATCAATGTGCGTGGCCTATACGGAATAACGGCTTGGCTAAACACCAAACTGAGAAGCTTTATCCATCAGAAAAGTTGACGAAAACCAAAATAACCATGCATTCATCTGTGGGTGATGGGTGCATCTGAATAAACTTTAAGTGAACTTTTCACTTATATTCACACTCCAAGTTACTCATCGTATAAGCTGGATACATAAATGTTGAAAGAAAGAATGGAAACCGCATGTTGTTTCGAAAACTTCGTTACATAATTAAAACCGAATTAATCTCATGTTAAGGAGAAAAACATCTTTGTTATGGTACAAAGACGCAGCCTTCCTTAACTGTTAGGATTCATACTGCACCTCACACTATATGCATTTATACGTTCATTTGTAAACCAGACTTGTGTTTTTTAGGTGAACCAAAGTGTGCGAACCATTCTTGTAACTAAGTACTGGCCAAATTTTTCATTATGTCAATGATATTTAGCTACTCTGTTGCATTGATCATGAAACTAAAAGCTGTAAAACAGGATAGCATAACTGTCTG
The DNA here is from genome assembly GCA_008508345.1 of Paragonimus westermani. Classification (NCBI taxonomy): domain Eukaryota; kingdom Metazoa; phylum Platyhelminthes; class Trematoda; order Plagiorchiida; family Troglotrematidae; genus Paragonimus; species Paragonimus westermani. The sequence goes on from QNGE01002634.1 coordinate 68,176, forward strand.
TTTTCTAATCTGTTACGCACGTTTCTTTTACTACTGCGACTTACTTGCTGCGCATATTAACACTAAACTGACAAGTGCAACATTTCCAGCACCCATGATGTTGTCAATTGGTAGACCTCATTTTGTTTCCCTATTTTCTTTTCATTGTTTGCTGTTCTTCTTGTTCGTGGCTGATGGACCTGTTTCACTGGCAATACATTTGACTACGTTTGTTCTTATGTGTTGTCCACCTCACTTACATCCTTTTATCAGTCACCCACACGCGATGACGCCGTCGATTGGTCACTTCGATGAAGGCCAGCTTCTGTTTGGGCTGATTTACCAACGTGCATGCACATGCACTGATTCACCAGTGTCGACTCTTCGCCCTTGCTCCAACTGGCACGCTTAGGTTGTTACACTGTCCAACTCACAGTTGATATTACCGTGTCTGCCGATCACAATTTACTCGGACTAGTCGGACACAATTGACCGCACCGCAATTCACTATTCAGTTGGTTAAACTTACGCATTTTGTTGGTTACACCATTTGTGGACTGTCTGGCTGAATCTGTGTACCATGCAGTTCACGTAAATTGAAGAATGTCTAAGACTCTGAGCCGCAGTTAACACGTCTGATAATAACTACCAGTCAGGCAACATAACAACGTAACTTAACTGACGATGCTGATCACCACCTATGAATAGCCCATGCTAGAGATTAGACACTCACGTAAGTTCTGTCCAGATTTCGAAATCGTTGACTCAGTGGCTTGTTTACTTAATGTTAAAGTATACACCTCATTGTATTTAACAATGTGGAGGAAGATTACTTCAAGATAACACGTAATTGCTTTGAGCCGCAATTCAATATACATGAACGATTGCGAGTGGCCACCTAATCTGATCATTCACCCGAGAAACGTTTGTGCCAGACGGTTCACCGTGTTACTTTGACTAGCAGTCATTCGTATATGTACTGCTCAGCCATCGAATCTGGTTGCAGAATTGAGTGGCTTGAGATGAATTATTGCCGTAGCAATCATATTGCTAGTTCATCTACGGACCGGTTTGAGATGTTAACAACTTCACGACCTAAAATTTAGCTTTCTGTAGTCGTTCACTGTGTTAGCTACGGAATTGAAAATACCGACTGACGGAATTTGAACATCGAAATCAAAATTAGTTTATTCGGAGGCTAATGATGGTTATCATCAGTCTTCCAACCAGCCTAATTTTGAGTTTGTGCCTTGTAAAACTGGAAAATGATAATTTGTTTTATAATGAATCGAAACGACGTATAATCAGAACAATACGTTACGGTTTTGCCTGAAAACAGTTTTATGCACTCATCTGCACTAGGCTCTGGGTTATACCTTATGTGTTAACAAGAGTGATTTCACTCTTTCTGGAGCGAGAGCATTTACTGATATCTAAAGTATTCTCACATGTGTCGAAGGTAATATTACATAACTTCCACAAATCGGAACCCTTTACCTTACACCCGGCTGTTCATTAACGAGATTGGTTTTATCATCGTGGACTTCTCAGTACACAGAGCCCAGAGTGCGCAATTTCTTCCGTTTACTTTGGACTTGTTCCAGCGCTGGATTTTCAACAAATGATCACAACCCGATTATTGTTTGCTACGTACCCAAACGTGACTTCTACCAGTACAACTTTGTAGATGGATTGTAAATCCTGCCTTCGGTAAGATGGCATTATGTCAGTATCAATGGAGTTGGCGCTGCACTTGTCCGTTCTTACCATGCTACTTATAAACACTGTGGGGTGTGGGACAATTCAGATTGTCAGACTCATCAAATTTATGCAGCAATTAAGTGGTCAATCAGACATACAAGTCAGTTTGAGCACCCACTACATCTCCTGTTTCAAACATACTACACATTGATTTGATGTCACCCGTATGTATTAAGTCGTGTAGGTGTCTACAGTCCACTGGAGCAACGCGTAAACCGTAAATTCTGGTAAACAAACGGTACACTTTCAAGTATTCTACTAACAACCGATATCACCCCGCACTACAATAGTTTTGAAGTTAATTGTTCATCTAACACAGTGAATAACACACAGGCCTTAATATACTGAGCTGTTTGAGGAGAAACTTCACTATTTAGGTAGACGCTTTCATGTTATGTTCGTGAATTCCTCCGATTCAACTTCTGTTAAAAAATAATGCTTTCAGTGACGTTATCGATTAAATGAGTGATTATCGCATCGCTTCAAAATATTACAATCCACGAAATTCCCCATCTCTAGCTTTACTGTGGAAGTTTGGCGGAAAATTTTGGTTTCCACAATTCCATTTATTCGATTGCCTAAAATTTAAAGCATGCACCAATGGGTTATTTCACGAATGACGGCTTGAAAACAATGGTGTTGTCTTTGCTACTTACAGTGTACTACTCTTCAATGACTTCGTGCGAAGCATATATGTGCATTGCCTATTTTGTGCATCAGTGGTTTGCCGCAATTATGGTTCATTATGGATTTATGACGCATTATGACAAGCAGAGGGACCAATTGTTACCAACTGTATAGGTGTTTTCTACTCTCTGTTTGCAACATTTCATTAAACTTTTTAAAAATACATGATGAGCTGTATTTTTTATACCGTATTTGTGTTTTCGCTGATCGGACCGTTTTGTGTTATTTTTAACCAATAAAAGAATTTGTAAGATAAACGTTTCAAGTTGTTCACATTACATCTACGATTATCTTCGAGCGGACATTCACTCCCTAATCGAATTATGTCATGAGTAACCGGAAGAGGGAGAATTGAATCAACATCTGGACGATTAAAAGCGGTGACACTCAGTTGTTCTCTGCGTGTGACGACGAACTAATAAAGAATCTAATGAATTATATGACTGACACTCATTACCTCCTCACTTTCGTGATTGTAACCAATTTTTCATAGCATAAACCATACAACCATATTCGTTCTTGTTTTTTCCCATTTGTTTACTACTCAGACTGGAAAACTGTTGTAGAAAGGCAGGCGTCTTTGGTGTTGTATGCACCAACATATGAGGGACAATTAGGATGGTTAAGGGAATCTTCAAGACCCTGGATAAACAACGTCTTGCCTTCCTGTTCATTGACCGTACCCCAAAATAAGTGTATTTGACTTCAAATTCGGAACTTTCCGCTCACTGCTAGAACAAATTAATCGAGGAATTAACTGTATTCATCGGATCGAATAGACCTACCCGAGAAAGCCACGATAACCTAACTTGCTTTCAATATCATTGGTTCGGATGAATCACTATTGTACACGTTTGTTATTAAATCTGCCTAATAAGTACTTATTTCCATGGCACATCAGCCTCGTGATCCTTGTTATTTAGGTGCGTACTTTAAAGCTAATGTTATCTTTCTGAGTCTTTGAGGGTACGGTTGAAACAGTGATATTTTCTCCCTTCGCAGAATCATTGTGAAATCTTTCCTATCTTGCCTATCAAACAGCGGATGACCACATCAGGGCAGTTTTGTAATATGCGTTGATGTGATGCTCAGAATTAGGGACTTCGAATAGCCTTAGAAATCGTACTTAAATTGAAACGTCCCTCGCAAGTAATAAGGCGAAGACTTGGTACTGGTAGCAGTAAGCAATTGTTGTTCATGGATCGAGGCACCGAATTTATTCATGTACAACAGTATTAGAGAAATCACAACCTGTCACTGGCTGATCTCATTAGCACATGCAACACCATAAACTGTGTGTTAATTGGTGGAATACGGAAGAGATGAATTGACAAATAACGGAAGGCACAACACTAAGAACGTCCGTCCAATCCTGATGTTGTATCATTAACGCAATATTTGGATTGGCCGTCTGTCAGATCTTCTGTTGTGTCGGGATTTGGATAATCGGTGAATCGAGATTTCCACCACAACCTTCCCCTCTTCTAGAAGCCTCCGCATTCATATTTGCCAATCGTTCTGATCTTCTCGAGGCATCGAACTCTTCAGCACAGGGTGTTCTGCTTCCTCCATGGCCACTTTTTCAGTGTTCCGAAACTGGATTTGGTCAGTTTGTCTCCGATGAATGATCGCATCGTGCAGGTCAGTCATTTCTACCATTGTCGTGCCTAGCTGGCGAGTGATCAGTCCTTTCGTAGGTTGAAAATAGTTTTCACGAAAATATATCACATCCGTTGAATATACACACTGAACTGATGCTCTTAGTCGCCTTGATTTAAATAGCACCGATGGGCTATCCTTTGTTGTGCAATGGGATGCGTTCCTGTACTGAAGCAGAAAGTTATCGAGAAACACATCCAGTTCAGCAAATGTTTTAGGATTAGCGGAACTCACGGCACTTTTAAGCGTTTTCACCAGATTTTCGGCGGCCCCGTTCGAACATGGATGTCGAGGCGCCGTTCGCAAGTGACGACACCCGATGCTGTCAAGCCACTGTTTCATTTCCGCGGAACAAAATTGCGACCCGTTGTCTGTCACCAGGACCTGCGGAATGCCTTCACGACTGAAACATTTACGGAATGCTTGCATGGTAAATGCCGTGGAATGTGAGGTTAAAATGATCGGATATCCTTCCTGTTCCAACACAGCACCAATGCCAACATTGGATGCATCTGTGATCAGCGTAGTAAATCTAGACGTAGTAAATGGGGCTAACACCGGCCTTTTAATCACAACTCGTATTAATTTTTCGCAGAAGAATTTCGTCTTTGCTAGTCCAAGACCATGTTTCTGCTGGCTGAACCGCAAATAATGGTTGTGCTTTTGTAGAAAAGTTTGGGGTAAAGCGAGAATAATACTGAAAACATCCCATTATTGATCGCAGCTCATCTTGGTCTCTTGGCGATGTAACGGTAACCAAGGCTTTGTATCGGTCAGGGTCCGGCCTGTATCCTTTATCACATATGGTAAAACCAAGAAAACTCAGCTCTCTCACTTGGAACACGTACTTAGAAGGCTTCATGGCTATGTTCTTATCCCTGAATCGTTCCTTTGCACTGTCGGCGTATATGATTGCATCATCTTGATAAACGCGTACTCCTGGTAAATCGGTAATTACTTCATCAATCGCAGCCTGGAATATCCCAGCTGATATGTGTAACCCAAACGGTAAACAATTGTACTGAAATAATCCGCAAGGGGTGTTGATCGTAGTGATCGCCCTAGAATCATACTCCAACGGAATTTGTAAGTATGCGTTTGTCAGGTCAATTTTAGAAAACACTTTGCTGCCGTGCAGAGCTTTCATAAAATTCTCCGGCTCTTCAGTTGTTGCTGTGCACTTTTTCAGTCTTGGATTCAGCGTTAATCTATAGTCACCACATATCCTAGGTGATTTGCCATCTTCTTTCATAATCACAACGATTGGTGTGCCCCATGCTGATGAGTTAACCTGCGAGATTATGCCGTCTTCCTACAATCTGTTGAGAGCATTATGGACATGTTCTCTCATTCCATAAGGTATTATTCGGCGCTTTAGAAAAACCGGGTCTTCTTGCACCTCCAGTTTTGCTGGCTCTACTTTCATCCCTCCTGTAGACTGTGAACACTTTCATTTAGTTATTTTCACTGCACGCAATTAACTTGACAGTTGTCATCACCTATCGCGACTTCCGAATCATGCGGTTTCAACTGTTCTCCATTGCCTTTTCCTCTGTAACACGTTGTATCAGCAAAGTCAAGCGTACGCATATTCCACAAACTTTGGATTTCCGGTTGGTGCCATTGCAATCTTTTGTCGTCACCCTACGCCCCTTCCTTACACTGAGATTCTCCCCTTTCACTGCACCGTTAACCCCATACTCTTAGGCACCTCACCCCTTTCACCGCAAGACTGAGAGTTCTGTAGTTGAGCACTTTGTATCTAGATCCCGGAGGTTAGTCTTACAGACATATAAGTCATTCAGGCAATCACAGTTGTGAATCAATTGTTAGCTGTTTGTTGAATCAGCGTTTTATTCTGTACTGTTGGAAAATAGATGAATTTAGTAGCAGCGGTAGCCTACAACGGCGATTCGCACACTGCACCCATGTTAATGGATGTCAGTGCAACATATCAACAAACCAGTAAGCAAGAAAACACACTGTGTGTGAAGCAGCCCGCGACTGTCTCTGGATTCCAAAGGATTTTGAATGACAGGCTTTCCTGTGCCCAAGCTTTCAAACTTGGATTTGGCCTTGCCAACGTTCGACTGACTAGCTTCTCACGCATTTGGCGTCTATGTTTTCATGAACTTTGGTCTGTCAATTTCAAAGCTAATTGACATTTTGTTTTTCCAGTAGATGCCATACACATATATGTTCGCAGAAGATTAGACAGAATTCATTTTGAAGTGTCCTACGAAGAACCTTTCTTCTAATGGGTAGTTATACGCGCGTGTGAATTAAATATTCTTTATATTCAATTTGGACGTTGAAAAGAGCAGCCCACTCACGATTATAATGTCTTTTGAAGTGTCAAAATATTTCCAAGTTCTGTTTTTGCATCTCACCTAACAAATTCAGATTGGAAACTTGGTGGAGCACAGTTCATGGACACTGCTGCCAACTGAGACAAATGAAGAAGGTATACAGATTAGTAATTCAACAAGAAATATATCGTTTTTCATAGAAAGCAGTTGTTCAAGATTAGCTTACTGAGCCAACTGAACCCGAGTTTTTGTGAAACTGGTTATGGTCGCTATTTCTGATAAATTTTCAAGAGATACGCTAGTACGATTGTAAATAAGATGAGGTTCAAAAACTGACTTTCAACATCTCATATGAACAGTGGAGAACAAAACGCAGATGTATGCACAAATGAACTGTCTTCTTCAAGTGCATTTACTGTTCTACAGCAGTTACTCAGTATGCCGAACATTCAAAATAAAATCGAGAACATGCTTCAAGAGTTCACATTTTGCATTTTACTTCCAGCCGTTTAGTACGCAGCTGTGTAACGTTTATTGAATGAGTACTGACGAACGCATCCGGTTTTCAGGACCACACACACTGATCACAGTATCAGAGAGCAGCTTTGATTTAAGAGTGATGCACAAGTAACTACACACATCTGTAACGCTCTAAGTCCCCACTGGCTGACAGCAGTGCCACAGAAGCAGACGGAAACAGTTGCCGGCGGCAGAAGATAACAAATGTTGGAAGTACGCATGGTCAACTCACATGAATAAGAACAATGTGATGCGACCATCACTTTGATATTAAAAAAATGGACATAGCTGGATCGAGCATTCATAGCCAGACGAGAGATACCGCCGACGCGGGTTATGTGTATAGTGTGAAATTGTTAGCATAGAATCACTAGTACTAGGGGTGAAATTAGACCTTTTTAGTCGTCAGGTATCTGCTTATTCTGTTTTCAGTTGGACGCGGTTGTCTCCGAAATCTATCCGTTTGTTTTGTTTTATGTATGCCACTTATGCTCAAATTAGGGGTACAGTGTTTCCAGGGTGTATGAATGGTTACACCAGCGAACATCACGAGATTTACATCAGTTCGTTTGACTGCCGAAATTCATACCAGGAGTCGCGCGTTTCAACCTGATAAACCGATTGCGTAACTTAGTGTGGTATACCAGACAGAAGAAGCTTGCGCTGCTGAACATGGTCACTAAAACTAGGGGGTAGGGGAGGACCTACAACCAACAGATAAAGTGGTTCACATTTGTCACTGCCACGTGTCATGTAAACAAAATGATCATGCAACCTACTAATCAGTAACACAATTTCAATGTACAACACTGGTGTTCGTGGATCCCAGTGTGGACTGGTTGACAACTTATGTAGGGGCAGTCGATCCGTTGGATTGTTTGGTGGATTGAATGGGAAATTCGGACCGGTAGGCAACTTGGTCGGTGTGAGAACTGTCCGAGCTCGCGGTGTGCCTTCGTAGCTCCACTGGTACAGCGCTTGCCAAGTTCGAGCATGTTGTTTCTGTCTGTGGTTTGACTTCACCCCAAAGACTGTTCTCACAAGTGGATCCCTTCTAAAACCACCAATCGACTGTTTTATAGTCCACATTCCAACTGATATCCATGTTTACGTTGAGAAAATTTTGGATAACTTGCCTGCGTTTTGTGAGCAAATAAATCAGATGTCGTTTTGAGTAGGTCGAAATCTTCTAACAACCGTCACTGTTGTCGACCGTGAGTTCTTTTTCTTTAATTCATTTGAATAAGGATTGGTCTGGTTTACTGATGATTTTTCTAATTGGGCATCACCCCATTTGAATTTGGTCCTCGCATTCGGACAAGTGACTGGGTAAGTCCTTCTTGACACTAAGCATGGAAATAGGTTTTTGGTGATCGTTCCTCATCAGTGCACATTTTCACGTCAACCTGAACATTCATTAGTGTCTCCCGTCATTGTTTGTGTACACCACTCAGGTCAATGTGTATTAAATAAACGCTGTTTATAGTTCATGCCCTGCTAACGCGTATCCGTACAACTATGTCCCCGTGCTTTAAATTTTGTCTGCTGTAACGCTGAAAGAACATGTCTCTGTGACGAATGAGTAGTTAGTACGTAGAATGATTAACCACATCAAAGACAGGCAAAATGGACTTCATCGATACCCTCTAATACACCGTTACGTGCTAACGTCGACGGCGACTGTGAACAAACGAGCAAAGGTTAATCGCTAGTTAGATACAATTTAATTACTCGAATCAGAATGTGTAGATTTCGTGATTAACAGTTTTAAGAAGGATGTTTCCACGCCTCTGAATTGCTGCAGCTTTTGCGAACTGGGTACAATATACATGTGGTTACAATATTTTCTTAAACATGAATCAATCGGCACCTTTCGAAAATAAGCTTTGAACCTCACTCGCAATTCTACCAGAGCTCGCTGTTAGTGCTTATCCTAACTGCAATAATTATCAAAATTCCCATTCAGGTAACTCGGCTTGGCGCTGTCCAATCAAACTTACAGTCGTCTCAGTCGCATTCTGATACTCAAAATCTGGTCAGCGTTGTCTTTTAGTAGTTACCAATAAGTAGCGGAATATCCAGTCAGAGAGTGGCAGCCGCGATTGAAATTCAGTGTTATATATTGGGAGCAAACAACAATTGTGGCCAATTCTTAGGACGTAAGTAAAACTGGATAACTGTATGTCCGGACGGAACACACCGACCTGATTGACATGGTAGCTTTGGAGAGAACCAGGCTAAACGATAAAATTATTTCCCCATGGTCTATGGAGAATGGTTGCTATAACTTCCGATTTTTGAAATGAACAACTCACTTTATCACGGTCTAGCCCGATGACTGTTTCAGATACCTGAACCAATCGGAGTGAGGTGAATTCCATCTAATCTTACAAACAAGTTTATGTCTATGAATTTTGTCGACTGGCGCAACAACAAGTATCACTAGATGCCTTCCGGAGGTGTCACGGCATTAGTAGCAAACTTGCCAGTCGAACAAACTGTGGAATACATGTAACTGCTTTGAACAGAACCAAATAGAAGTTGACGTTCTGGTTTAAAAAGTGAGAAAACTATTTAAATAATTATCATCTTCAATTCAACGGTGCTATTCGTAGAGAGAAAGCCGGGGTAGCCATGAACTTGGTCCGTTGCTGATGGAAGTACTGAAGACCAAACTGAAACTTAGTCATTTAAGGCCCGCAATTTCCGAGTTTCTGTCCTGATAATACATCACATTAGTAGTAGACATGCAACGAAAAGCCCATTCTTAGAAAAAGAACGTGAACATGACAGTTCACTCCTTCCTTGAAATCCGTTCCACTGAAGCAAAAACAAAGGTTGTTTCTCTGTCCAACCGACCGGACGAGAAAGATATGTGGGTCGGACACCATAGACAGGAACTGCAACAAACCTGATGGAAAATGTACGTAAATGTATGCCCAAAAATACTTTTACACACCAATGTGAGATTGACAATAGCTCATTCAGTAATTTGGCATTCACTGGAGATGCGCCTAGCAAACCCATTAGTCGGAAGATAACAATTGCGTTGACCATGACACACCGTGGCACGCGGATTATCATTTCGTTCAAGAACCGACCGATCTGAATGTCACATCTCAAAGAGCGAATCATCGTTATTCTGCAATTATCCCCACACCTGTTGTGGTCAAGGCGGCTAGGTTGGTAAAACTATTCGGCATCTACCAGACAGAATCCGTGGGCACCTTCCTATTTGGTTATGCAAGGGTGTGACAAAACCTCTCTCGAAGGCTATGGGGTCACATTCAGTCGGCACAGGTCATCAACTAATGGTTGATCGAACCTTCAAAATTGCTTATTGTTTGTCCCTCGTTCATTCCCAAACTGTCAAAGGGAGATTAATATCGGCAGCAGAATCAGTGACAATCAGCCCGTGCGCCTGAAAATCTTCGTACGTGCCATACACCTTCCACGGCTGATCGTGTGTGCGCCATGTGAAACTCACTCTATCCCTAATCCGCTGAACACTATATCACATGTTGGTCACGGGTGTGAACACATGTAAATACAAAACCCACTCATAAAAAACCACCCCCCGTCACTCAGCCATACGGTCATCCGCACTTTCGATGACCACCACTGCTGCGTACAACCATATTTCATCATTACACATAAGTCTAAGTAATCCCGTGTAATTGTGTATTTGGGGAGAACTGTGAACAACGCTTGTATGCACGCCCGACTTTTCATGGACGCTGTAGTTATATTGACACAGCTCAGTTAAGGCCCAGTTACTGATTGGGAGCAATGGCCAGCTGAATGTTGGAATGGACTTAATTTAATATGAACTGAACTTCCTCGGATGATGCAAATCACGCCTTGTTGCTAGTTCTATTAGGCACCTTCAAATAGTTCTGGGAAATATCGCACAAATTAGTGAACCTAATTTATTCAAACTAGCAGTTGTACACAAAACTGTAATCAGACGACAGATGTACACAGTGAAATCCAGTGTATCAGTACAAGTAGATTATTCTCAGAATATCACGTTGAAGTGGATGGGCCAAGAGAAAAGACTGATCTTGGCGCGTGGGATATTTTTTCTGACAGGCATAATAAGTGAACTCCCCAGCTATTTTGATCGTAACCGACCTATCTGAATTCGCGGCTACAAACACAGCTTCCGTTACTACTGTGACTAGGTACGAAAGTGGTGTAGTTTTTATTTGACCAGTCATACACCTACAGTGATATTTTCGTTTCAGCGAACCTCGCTGACGACAGGATTGCGGATGTAATCAACCCTCATAGCATCCATTAGGATGCAGTCGAGTCGCATCGATCTTAGACACAACTCCACTGGTTCTCACTGTCAAGTTTCATTGAACATAACGGCGAGTTTTATATCCCGAGAAAAGAGAAACGTTACGCTGATCGACCCAATGTTTACATTCTACTTACACTGAAGCACTTTCATATTCAGTTGAAATATGTTATCATTAAGGTTAAACCAATACTAAGAGTTCGGTGTACAATTAATCTGGGCATTTTTAACAACCACCGGGTGACCATTCACTGTTTGGGAAGTGTGGTGCATATTGCACATTTCCTAAGATATTAAGGGATTTTTTACGGCTTCACAAGCTGTTATTCCAACAGCAACTGCTATCAGACTCACTGTACAGTTGCGACAGTCAAAACGTTACTGATATTTGTTGAAACGCTTTTGCCCGATATATGTTGAAAATCACAACTAATTTCACCTGCAGCCTACCCCTCAAATTATCCAATCAGCTCTTTTCGAAAAGGACCAATAGACTCGAGTTTTATTTTGGTTGGACATTCTCAGTAGTAGATATCGTTTCTGTGATTCGAAGAATAGCTCCGAACAAACTTTCAAGAAGCAACCGTAGTAACCGTAATCGCCTGCCTTCATCTCGAACAATAAGAACACAAATTCTTCCAGTGGTAGACAGTTTCACTCTGACTGGTTTGGATGGCCATTCGAACCATGGTACGTTGTAAGAAGCTATTTAACAAGCCACCAGAAAGTTCTGCCAAAGTTGTCCAAATTTTGTTGAATTTTTGTAAACAATGCTACTACAAAGTAGGGTTGCTAACTTTGTAATAAAACAGATGTCTTCTCTTGATCTGTCAAATCCGGATGTTCTCACGACCTGTCGAACGGTTTCCCTAATAAACGTCCTCATTTTAGAAGTGCAGGCACTTATTGTTGAGCACCAAGTAGTGTCCGTCTTATGAATCAACAAACTGAAAAGAATGTTGATAGGTTGAAAAATAACGCCAATTTTCTTTGCAAGAATGCACTAAATGTGGAAAACCAGACCCGTATGAAGACGCCTTCAATGAGCTAAGTAGAATGCCACAAGACGTTTTTGATATTACGAAATTCTTCTGTCACGGTGACGGTTTCTAGTTTGTTGTATACAGTTGTGTGGTGCAACTAAGCGTCGCACAAAGTTCATGGTGAGAATGCGGTCTTATAAACTTCGTGATCGTCCAGGTAAATCATGCATCTGGCACACTTGCGTTAACTCAACGGAAAAACTCAGAAACCGAAAACGCTGAATAAAATCTCTGATAAGATGGCTGTTTCATAAAGTGTTATAAATTAGTAGGCGTTGGCGGATGACGGGAACTACGAGTTATAAATTGAATAGTTGGGTGCCGTTTCACGTATGCCAACTGATGGAACTAATCGGTCGACTCCACTCGGAAATAGCTAGGTACACTCAAGAACACGCATGCGGGTTGAAGTGCTAATGACTGGTCTTAGAACGTCTCAATGATAACTTTGTATAGATTGCAGGTAAGTGGGTCAACCTCGCTAAGATTTGAATATTTCCGTTTTTAGAGTGATGAATACTGAATCAAACGGAAACCTATACGAAGTGTCTAAGTGTCATCAGATGTTTGAAAGATGACACCATGTCAGTGACAGATCATTACCACAAATTCCCCAAGTTCTCGAAACAGGTTTCAAGTAGTATATCTATAGTCCACTTTGTGTTCCATAAAATCGTCGTTTGGACGAACGTCCGATTGTTCCGCACAATGCGTCGGCTCCTATATCCATCACTACAATCAACAGAATACAATCACACACTCTGAATCGTAGTATTATCGAGAAAATCTGCTGTTGAAAGTGACATTGACTTCTGACAATTGCAGTAACTTACATACAGTGAGCTTCCGAAGATAGCTGCCTGGCTGCAGTCTATGCACACTGAGAAGGTGTGGTACCTGTCATTAGCATCCGTGACGAATTAAAGATTAACGGGCCCAACATGGGATGATAGCCATGGGACGATGCATATCTCGATAGAATAAACTCACAGTACCAAAATTCCATAAAATTCACTTTACTTCACGATGGTTTCATCTGTTTTACTACGCACAAGGAATCAATAAGAGAGTAGTTTCGGTTGTTACGAGCTGTTCAAAATTCATAGGGCCAGTTGATATGGTTTAGGAAGACCTCAGGAGGATGTGGAAACTGTGGGCATTCTGTGTGCGATAGGTTCACAAGATTATGTGACGGAAATAAATCGGTGAACACCGTACGGAAGTGTAGAAACCACTGCTTTGGTTTATTATTGCCACGTAAGCTAGATAGGGTCCACAGGTCAGTCAAATCTAAGACTGTGCCAGTTTCATTTTATATATTCTGAACGACAACCGTGCTACTAACTGGGAATCAGTAGATCGTTGCTGATTTCAATAAACGTCACTAACTATCGGCAACATCGTCATCACCGTTAGCACTAGTGTGAGCAATCGAACGGCGGTATTTGAAGAGAATAGATCATTTTAGCATGGCTATTACATTGAGTGAGTATCTAATGCGAAGATAAAAATGGAGTAAAGAAATGCAGTGGAAGTGAAGGAACGAAGTGCTTTAATTGTGGTGTAATAAAACTGTCAGGGTCAAAATACCCAGCTCCTCTATTAACCACACAGTCAAACACAAGTTCCTGGTTAGCGTGGGCTACCAAACACTAATGCACAGTAGCACTCTCGGTAAATCTTCCTCGCGAAATCTAAGTGTGTGAAGGGGCTCACGAAATCGATGAGGTCCACAACTCTTCCTTTTTCACTCCAAATTTCTTTTACTATGAGCTGTAATGTTGGAGTATGTTTCAGTTGAGTTCGTTAGAAGAGGGACAATGAGATTCAAATACAATTGAGGAGGGGCTTGTTTTGACCATCATGTTTCGGTGTTGACAGGTACCAGTGTTGTGAATCCGGAACGTGAACGACACAAAGGTTGTTCTATTGGAGAAACCAGTACACTACTTAAGCCTCTCAACGGGACTGTGAACAAAAACACTCATTTCCACACCGCACTCTTCTGAGGATACCACAGTCGCTTCGGACACCATGTCTCAGTTCCGTCGTGTGGCAAACGTCATTTAATGTAATTCTGTCTTCCAACGATCCTCCCATATGTCTTCCGTATTTATCCCGCGATCATTTCCATCTATGCGGCTACTGAATAGTGGTGTGAGTAGTATGGTGCGACCGCCTATCTTCACTACACCTCTATCCCCGCAGCGATTAATCCAGTCGTAACAAAAGGCGTTCAGGTTCCCTTCGTTCTATCGACGATCTGCGTTTCGGCCTCTGTGCTGTTGCCACACCTGGTGTGCATCCTCTTCTGATCGGAGTGTCGTACCATTTACAAAGTTGGCTTCCGTGCACTCGATGTCGACATTTCTCATTCTTTATCAGATAAACTGGGTCACGACGTTCAACTACCACATAAGGTTCCTTCCACTTTGCCAGGAACTTCCTAGATCCGGGTCCTGTTGCCCCGCGCTCCGCCGGTCTCGATATTTCACCTAGGATCCAGGTTCAAACACAGTCCTTCGACCCGATAACCTCGCAGTTGATTGCTCCTTAGAAGGTTCTTGTGCGATCTTCAAGTTTCGGTTGGCCAATCTCCGGGCTTCCGCTAATTCACGCGTGCTCATCCGTCGGTCTCCCTATAAACCGATCTCCTGATCTATTGGCAAGCGTGACACGCACCCATACATCAGCTCGAATGGCGACTTTTTCGTTGTCCCTTGTGGCGAACAGCGTTGGGCCAACAGAATCAACGGTAACTTCTCCTCCCAGCTTCCCGCTTTCGCAGCCAACCATTCTTTGATTGTGCTATTGTTCCTCTCCGTCAATCCGTTTGATTGCGGATGGTATGGAGTTGTGTGTATTTTCTTGATTTCCGAACGCTCCAAACAGTTCCGAAACTCCTCACTTTCGAAGCAGGGGCCTTGATCAGTCAATATGCTTCGCGGTATTCCGTGATCCGCTATGATGTGCTCTGTCACCACCCTGCACAACGTACTTGCGCGCTGATCGGGTATAGCGACTGCTTCGATATACTTTGTGAAGTGTTCGGTCCTGACTACGATAAATTGATTTCCGGACATCGTTACTGGGAAGGGGCCCATCACATCCACCGACCACAGTTCTCCAATTTTACTGACCGGAATTGGTTGTGTGGGATACTCACTGGAGTGGTTAGTGCTCTTCACTAACTGACATTGATGGCATGCCTGCACATGATTGTTAACATCATTCTTCATTCTCGGTCAGTATGCTCTTTGTTTGAGCATTTCGTAGGTTCGATGACAAACCGTATGACCCAGCTGATGACATTCTTCCACAATTGCCGCCCTCAATTCCGCCGGTATGACCGGGACGTTTATTCCATCCCGCAATTGGCGTATCAAAAGTCCGACACTATTCAGCCGCAAATCGGACCAGTGCATTCTGAAAGCTTTCAATTCCGGATTCACATCGTCTTCTGGCGGTTGTCTTCCCGATACGAGTCGGTCAATCACCAACCGGATCGCTGTATCCATCCTCTGTGCTGTTTGTAACTTTCCGTAATGAACAATCCCTGAAACTTGCGCATCGCTTCGTTCAGCAATTGATTGTCACAAGTTGGCATTGTTCTGGGTACGTTCACTTCAAGTTGTCCAAACTGAGTTTTGCGCTTTCTCACCAGTGGAACCACCCCATACTTCGTTACCAGTTTATCATGCTTCAAATCAATCACGGCCTCAACGTAGTCAAGAAAATCCGCCCCAAGATAGTCTGACGTGCGTCGGGGGGCAATGACAAACTGTTGTTTGACTACATGACCATCGATTCGAACACCATATTCTGCCAGACCATCAACTTTGAGAGTAAACCCAGCGACCGTTCGGACTACCATCGCATACGGCCGCACAATCTTTCCTGGTCTCGGCCCAATCAACGTAATCGCGGCCCCAGTGTCGATCAAACTGTACTACAAGCTACCGTTGACTCCTAACCTAGTCTGAACTGATGTCTTATCAACCGCCCCTATTACCATATCCCCCTTCCAAAATAAAGAACAATTGACGAAACGTTCATTAGGGCACGACCTTTTCTTGCCGAGTGGGCAAAATCTTCTCCAGTGTCCGCGCCTTCCGCATCCGTAACAAATGTCGCCACGGCTCTCCTCCTTTTTCACTTTCAACGCCGCCACTTCCTCAGTCAACCTTTAACCGCGCTTCGAAGGCCACTCAGTTCACTCGGTCCGCTTGTCTCAACCTCTTCAACCGTCGCAGCATTTTCTGCTAGCAATTGTCGAGCTACATCGGCCAACTGTTCCAGCGTCATGGGCTGTGTGATGAGAGCAACTCTTAGCTGATCCGGGACTGTTGGTGGCACTCCGTCCAAGAACTGTGCCGTCAGCAGGCGATGTTCTGAGTCCTGGTTCAAATGTGGCAGGGCACTTGACAACGCTACCCTAAGTGACATGGCGTAGACCAGAGCGTCGCCTCCTGGTCCAAGTCGGGCGCCCTTGAACCGTCTCATTGCCCCCTGGCAGTCGGCGGGAGTGTGGAGCCCGGCGATCATCACCTCCTTCGCGGCGACCCACTCCAGCTTCACAGGGCCCCTTCGCGCCGCATCCAGCACCGCCTTCGCCTTGCCCTTGAGCAACATCCGCAGGGCCGCCAGCTCTACCCGGTCCGCCTTCACTTCTACAGCTTCCGCCACGTCCTCGAAGTCCTCCAGGAAACTCCGAACAACCCTATCCTCAAACCGCTGTGGCCACGGGATCTCCATCCTTGTATCCTGGTAACGGCACCAATTGTTGTGAATCCAGAAGGCGGACGACGCGGAGGTTGTTGTACTGGAGAAACCAGTACACTACTTAAGCCTCTCAACGGGACTGTGAACAAAAACACTCATTTCCACACCGCACTCTTCTGAGGATACCACAGTCGCTTCAGACACCATGTCTCAGTTCCGTCGTGTGGCAAACGTCATTTAATGTAATTCTGTCTTCCAACGATCCTCCCATATGTCTTCCGTATTTATCCCGCGATCATTTCCATCTATGCGGCTACTGAATAGTGGTGTGGGTGGTATGGCGCGACCGTCTGTCCTCATTACACTATTAGGGCTGACTCAGTTCAACTAAATAATCAGTGGTTTATTCATACCACCTAAAGTAATTCGTGTCAGTGAGTGTGGTTGAATATTGTGCCTAAGCAATATACATCCGTGTATATTCTTCAGGTCATGTGGGGATAACATGGGGTGCCAACTTGCTGGTCCGTCGTACCTAAAATCCACTTATCCTAGCTCTGCGTTGATACAAGCACATTTTGCAACGCGATAGCGTCACATCACACATACTGGTTCGGCAACATGATTTCCAGCTGCTCGTGAGTCTTCATATAAGCAAGGTACTGAATAAGCTGCGCAGACCAGTTGAACAAAGGGAGAAGAACCGAGGTGCTCAACAGTTAGGATGACTTGTGAAGTAAGTACGCCAAAATGTGTGATCGTGGAATCCGCAGGCTTTAACTGCGCCTGTGACCTGGTCATCGATGGAATCTCGCTGGGTTGGAGCATGACACATAGCAGACATGTTGCAGTTGCAGTACTAGATCACATGAACGTACGTCAGTAAACAATTAGCACACAATTTCTCTGGCCCTGGAAACCAATGCTAAACAAAGAACGTTGTTACTGATGAGATGACTGATCACAAATACCAAACTATTGGTCAATATTTTTTTCCTCCGACAAATTACCTGTATTGGCAGTAATGGACAACAGGAAAATAACAATGCGAGATTTGATTCACTTTAAGTAAGCGAATACACCTCCAACGGGTTTCGTGGTCACGGCAAAACTCGCGGCACGATCGGTAAATTTTTAGGTAGCAACGTACTACTGATTAGTAGGGTGGTGCATCATAAGAATTTAAGTGACCCAACTACGACAATTCTGGACTTCGGCTGGATTCCGGTGTGCCACACCACTCATCATTAATGCGAATTAACTTGTGGTCAGTGGCGCTCGTGGATTTCAGCCTAAACTGACCGACAATTTCTGATCGGGTAGTGAGAATGGTGGACCGCGAAACAACAATTTGAGTCATGCCGTTAAATGGTCCAAATATGACAATCCTGATTTTTCGAGGTGGCAGTGTACCTCAGGTGGTAGAGCACTTGCTCGTTCTAGGCTTACTGCTACACACATTTGTTTGCATCCAGTCGAATTCCAGGTCGTCGTGGTTTGGTTTTTAATTTGGTCAAACAAATTAAAAATAGAGGGGGATTGAGTGAAGAAGCACCGTGCGGCCAAATTTACCACAAGCAATGACATGAATGAGGAAACCAAAGTAGACGGTGTCTTTGAAAATTAATCCATCTGAAATAGGTTGCAGTGCTACCTAGAGCTGTAATCTAATGAAAACAGTTGGTAAAATGAAGCGTATATAGTAAGAACATGAAAAATTTTATAGGTCGATGCTACCGTTAAGTGTGGTCAACCTTGAAGCTCGGTTCACTTTGTTACATGATGACACAAATCTGATGTGTCTAGCATCATCCAAATTAGGTGCTTCTGTTAATTTAGTGGACTATTCAAAGGCCATTCATTCGTAGTATTCTATACTTAACGTTGATTAAAAATTTTCAAGGAATTCTAAAATTCTTCCAGTCATTCTACCATAAGCGTAGTTTGATTACTGGTAGTGAAAGGTCCGTACTCTGAGGTGAAGTTGATCATACAGAAGTTCTGGTGTCACATTCCGAGGCAGTATTTCAAGAATGCTGCTACAGCCACACGAGTCTGATACCTATAAGGTCGGATTTGTTAAACATACAGAAATCAGTTGCCAAGTTGTGGAAACTCAATTTCTGTCACTGATTTCACGCAAACTAAACTTTCTTCCTCGTACTTACAGTTGATTAATCGTGAGTAGTCGATGTGCGCAAAGTGATTTGGCAATAGTTAGTATAATACTTAATCGGAAAATCATACTTGATATGCATATATACACGACATCTGTCATATCTGATAGTCTGGGACTACCTGTTGGATATGCACTTGAATTTCGTGTGCAACGAGATGCAGCATCATATAAGATCACGGAACTCTTCATCAGTGATGATATTTTCGTGTTTGGCTTACTTATTCAACAACTCTTTCAAGAAACGTCGTATGCAAATCTTTTTTCAGAGATGCCACTGACAATTGCTACAGCGAGTTATATCTCTACCGTTCTCCGCCATTCATGGAGTCGAATGTTTGTCCAGAATATTTCGGAAAGTAGTGTTCATGTGCTGACTCATCTTATGGCTTGGGAAAGTGGCCTAGATTTCTCAAAGAATGTTTTTGTTAGTCAATTTGTCTCTCGTTAGCTAGTCTGCGTCAGATGAGGGTATCAGGTGGGTGAAGTAGAATTTTACTAGAAAATGGGGTTAAACCATCCCTCCGGCTATCCGTTATTCAACTCCTAGAAAAATAGTCTGCAGTGTTCAAAACAAATGTTTTCTAAGTCACCCGTACGGTTATCGCATGTGAGCTTATTCAGAGAGAAAGCAAACGGTTGGATGAAACTACCAGGTGAGACAAGCAGTTACATAGTTGTTCCATTGAATGATTTCATAGGATTCGGCCGCAAAGTTGAGCAGTATGCGATTTCTTCAAACTAATCACTACGCACGCCTAATCACATCCCTTGAATTCTGATAAGTCGCTTTGTTGACCCACCACAAAAGTAGGTACTAGGCTCGAGTTTCACTCATAGTAAAGCCTACCGTTCAGTGCAAGTTCTTTTCCAGACCGGAAGATGCGCTTCCCGTTCAGGCAAATCACTGGTTGGACATGCCATCTGACGTGCCGGCTACAACTCTGTAACTTTTTAGGCAACCCTTGTAAAATACACGAAAGTCCTGGACCGAGAGGCAAACCTGCTTATTTAAGTTGTTCACCAAGTGACAGTCTTCTTTCGTTTGTGCTACTTAAGAAGGTATCAACCACCTGCAATATTTCGCTAAGATTGGTCGAGTGCACATACATCTGGTTGGCTTCGATGATATTCGACTGAGTGACATGATTGTAGAATTCTCTGAAGAGAAATGAGGCACTAGCTTGAACCTGATTAACAAATTTCGGTTTATGACATCAAATTTACGTTTCCACATCGTTTTGTTTTTCACAATAGTGCAGGGATATTAGTCACAGAATGCTGAGAAATGGTTTAATTCTCGCACACTGAGTGGTCATTGTTGGCAACTACAGACTATCAAAAGCCCCATTTTAATGGTTCTTTTCAATATGATGAGATGTCATTCTCTAACCGCATTATGATGAGATCGGGTTCTGTGTCTGTGCGATGCACTGGCTGAGGATTCTCGACAATATGATGATATGATGTGCTACAGCAGATCTCTATTTCAATGTACAACAGATAAATGGTTTCCAGGTTTTCCGAATATATTGCTATTTATCACAGTTAAAGTTCATTTGGGGTTGCACTCCAAGGTACCAATTACCCCTCCCCGTATAACATGCACACCACGTTCCTGATACTTGAAAAATATGCATGTTTTTACGACTGCGGCAGTGCACTATAGGGTGTTCAAGGTAGTGGGGTTAAGCGCACAAGGCATTTTAAATGAGCGCGTTTCTGTCATTGTCAAAACTTCTGCATACTGTTACTACCAAAGATTATCAACTTGACGGATTTTAGGCTTTCAAAATTGTCTATTGTCAAGACGCGACAGATGGCTGGGTATTGATTTCAGCCGGCATATATACAGCGCCGGTTCATTTATCACAATAACGCAATTAGGACGAATAACGTTTTGAGTTCATTACATGTTGCAACAGAAGCATTTTCTGTGAATTTTGATCATAACTCTTGTTTCTGTCTGCATGCTTTACGCGTACGTTACCTGTGTGGTTGTCAATATAGACATCAATCCGGAGTGGAATTTATTTCATTAAATTGTGCAAGGTCGTGGACCCGTTTTATGGTATGTTTTCCTGAACTGCACTTCACTAGACAGTATGACTACAAATTACCTTACCTGTTGATAGGGAAATTGTTTGTTTTTAGCAAATACTGCTGTCCTCCCAATGAGCAAATCGGTTTTGCAGATGTCACGCTCCGCTGGGTTTTATGCGTGTTTCTCTAACTACTGACAATCGCTGTTGATCGCGTATTGACTGATATCAAATATATTTCACTTTTCCAACAAAGTTTCAAATAGAGGGTTCGTTATTTTTTTAACAGTGGGCTTCTGATTCGTCCCAGTTGCAGTCTCACAGAAAAGTCAGAAGCACTTTCATAAGAAAAACGATAAAATACTTCGCCATTTATTTGAAAGCAAGAGTTTGATTCTACCGTTGGATATACGCGTTTTCGCCTGTCGTCCACCTCCTGCTAAACCACTCATGATTTATTACCTTAAATGTAGGCCTCCTTCAAATCAAAATTACGGTTGCAATTACGGTTGCAATTTAACGATCTGTCTTTCGACTGGTATTGAATAAAAATGGTTCCGAAAAGTGTGGCTTGCGTTTTGACTACATGAAAGGAAAATAACCAACATTCAAACGGTTTACTTAGGATTTGATTGATTCAGTATCCTGACTCAAATTCATATAGGCGATTTTCAGAGAAGACAACATCAGGGTTTTCGAAATGTTAGCACACAGAATAACTGGTTTTTGGCAAGCTAGGTAATCCTGATTAGCTTTAACGAGAATAATACTCAATTATGATGTTTTTATTACGAATAATACAGTAAGAAAATTGGGCTGAGTACAGAGTTTGCAGTCAATCTGAGTAGTCCTGCATGTTTATGGACGGACAGACACTGAGGGCACTGCAGGCTCAAAGTCTTTTACAGTGGAGGTATCGTATGGGTAATAACACACTGTCCATTCCTTAAGATGCTTGAGGGCTAACGTAGTCGGATTATTGTCCGCAACACTGGATGACAAATGGAGATAGTTTGAACTGCCAAATGGTTCAAGCATATTCACACAAAGAGAAATATTTTTGATTTCAGCTTCCATCCGTTAAAATTAGAAAACTGTCTCAAACTAACTCACTATTACTGTTATGTTACTTTTTATGAAAATTGGAAGAATAGGAGCCTCAACAAGATACTGGATTTATTTTGGATTTGAAAATATTATTTCACAATCAAACGGCATACAATTGATTGACGGTTCAACAGTTTTCGAACTGCACGAAAGTGATAGTGGGGAGAACATGATGACTTTGGTATTGACAGCTACGGCGATAGCTGGCTAAACGAATTGTGGATTGATTCAGAATCTGTCGGTTAGTTGAGTTCAGTAGACAGTAGCATTGCTGTTTCGTATGCAACGCCAATAGTGGTTATTATGACAAGAGTCGAATGCACAAAAACCACAAGACAGCTATTGCTGACGGGAACGTGAAGACCTGTGGTTATGAACGAAGACGATTATAAACGCCACGCGGGGCTTGCTAAAATATAAATTGCAGATGACCAACCAGTTGTGTATCCCCACATGTTTTAATTGATCTCATAACCGAGGTTTTTTGTGCTCTCATCACGAGGTAAAAAGTTGTGCTGAAAACTCTATTGTGATAAATCGTCTGCTTGATAAAATTATGTGTTCATCGATGATGGGTCGCATAGATCCGGATAATCAGACGACAGTTTGTACTTAGTTGTAACTTGCGCATTACAGTGCCGTAACTGAAAATAGTGAACTGGCACACAATGTATCTTTCAGAGACATTGTCTAACTGGTATGCAGCTTTGTTTATTCAATAGCAACATTGCCTGATCATTCAACCTATTGGTTGGCATGTTGGGAAAATGTTTTACTGGCTAGCATCCGTGGGTGCACCTGAACAGGTGACAACGTCTGGGAATTCATTTTCGGTAAAAATACCACGTTGAAAACAGATATTGCTAGAGGTCTGTGAACCATGTAACGGGATGGTGATTTGTCCACAATTTGAGAGGTCGTGTTGGACAAATAACAGTGTTCGCGACTGAAAACAACCCGAAGTTATTTGATTCGGCTGACTTATGTTGCAAGTTCAACACAGCGCGCAAATCGCCTGAGTTATTGATCTTAGATTCCCGTCGCCAAAGCGTTGGCCTTAAGAAAAATTAAAAGCCTTAAAATGTTGTGCTGTACAACTGGGTACACTGTGTCGACCGCGAATGTAAAAATGACAGGTATTCAACAAAGGCAATTTACGGGGAAGGCGTTGAGAATCAACTGTGCATACTCAAAATCTCAGTGAACAGTATATTAGAGCTACGTGCATGCCGTGTTTGGTCCAAGTCAGCTTAGCAAATCTAGTCACTCATCTCCACAGGTTTGTTCAGAAATATGTGCACTAACACATCTCATGTAATCTAATCCGCTCCAATTGTCGTTTAACCCACTACGAAAAGCTTGTTGCATTAGCTGTGTACCATGCCCGATTACTTCGTGAACTTCAACAGAAAGATTGACAATTCTTGTGATGTTCCAAGAGTAACAAATTTACTTGCCGATCACTGATGGACAAAAGCTATGGTTTGCTTTATAAACAGTTATTTATTTGCTGAAGCTTCCACAACGTTCTTGCAATATTTGCCTCCAATTTGTAATGTTGAAAAACTGCGTTTTGAGCGATCTTCACTTGTTTACGCATACACTTTCATATCAATCGACGGAAAAATTACATCTAACTAAGAAAACGTTCTGATTGTTCTTAAATAAAGAAGCCCTCCTTTAGGCAACGTGTCCCGATCGATATCATTAATGACTGTGGTTGGAAAACGACATCAGACGAGGCATGTTGTGCAGCCAACTTTGATAGGAGATTAACAATTGTTTGGCCGACAGAGAATAAATCAGATACTGCATGTGTTTCTGAAACACCACCATCATCTACTTCGGATGAACATGTCTAGGTTTGATTACCGTTTGTAGTTACTGCTGTATGCTGGTTCTTGAAAGTCTAGTTTCACCTGGCACTGCTGATAGCTGTGTGTGTGGATCAGTAGTATCACTGCAACAAAGCTTTGTGGAATAGGAATGATTCACCTTTTCGTAGAATAATTGTCCTGGATAGGGCAGATGGGTTAGATCAATAGATCGCCCCATGGGGTGTGTTGCCCATTTGTGTTTTTCACAAACCATCTGACTTTTGTGAGGTTTGTTGAAAGTTTCCAATAAACAAGCATGTAACCGTGCAAAATAATCTAGATTGCTGTGTAGACTTGTGGATAACATGTGGGTAGGCTGGGGTGATCGTCAACTCGGCTATACGACTTAGACTTCGGACTAAGCATCACTGTAGATTTTCACCGTATACTCCGCGAAATTTTCACTAGCTAAACGCATTATTGATCGTCTTATCAATTTGTTGATCGACGTTTGTTCTAGCCTGTTACGCTCCCTCCTGCTTGGGTTCACCTTCCTTGAATTATTGACCTATCACCAATATCGCTGTTCCGTATAGGCTTCAATTTTTCATCCAAATAAATCTTACTCAATCGTATGACGTTTCTTATATTGTCAAGAATAAATTTTTGACAATCAACGCTTGTCATACGCAGTTGCAAACTGCAAACTGGGAAACAAAAATTGTTTTCTATATGGAAAAAAGTTTGGTGAACGATGGTATACACTAAACCCGACATATTTCATCATTGTGTATTCTTTGTGGCACTTATGCTTCGGACAGAACGTCACACAGCCAACAGCTGTCGATCATATGAACGTTGCTTCCAATGGAATGGGTGACGTGGAGGGTGCATGTTTTCAAATTCACGCTGGTTTAGGTTGATAAACCCGGTTTCTCTGTAAAAAGTTGTTATTAATCAGGTGTTATGATTAGACTCATTTCGGTGACTCAAAATGTGTTGTGTTCTTCCTGTGCGAATGAACCCTTTTGGTATAGCGCACATTTTCCCGAGGATGACAGTCAGTTCGAGGCAAGCCATTTGATACACACTTTCGCGGAGCTGCTTAAGTGCCAACTTCAGTTCTTTGTGACTTTGATGACCACACTCCTTCGGTTTAAATTTCTTCACGGTTATTTCGGGAAAACATGCGTAATATTGAGGGTTCATGTACATGTGATCCTGACGGGAAAACGCAACTGACACTTGCTGCTAATTTCCACCAGAAAGAAATGTCCCTGGACGGCAAACGAGTATTCAACTAGTTGTGTAANAGCGCACATTTTCCCGAGGATGACAGTGAGTTCGAGGCAAGCCATTTGATACACACTTTCATGGAGCTGCTTAAGTGCCAACCTCAGTTCTTTGTGACTTTGATGACAACACTCCTTCGGTTTAAGTTTCTTTACGGTTATTTTGGGAAAACATGGTCCATGCGTAATATTGAGGGTTCATGTACAACTTCACTAGCAATATGTGATCCTGACGGGAAAACGCAACTGACACTTGCTGCTAATTTCCACCAGAAAGAAATGTCCCTGGACGGCAAACGAGTATTCAACTAGTTGTGTAAAGTTTCTGAGGGAACACTGGCCGCTCCTGCAACATAACTGTCAAGATCATAATTCGAGTGAATACTAACATGTGATGTCTACCAGTAGGCATTTGAAAGACGACTGAATTCGGACGCCTAGGCGTCCGTGTGGTTTCTCTCCAACAGTCAGTCTGGTCCACTATGAAGATTACTACCGTTGGAGTAAACAGACAGTCTGTGAAGTGGTAGGTTACTCTGCAACCATGATCATTTTATAATTCACCTGATTATCCTGAGGCCAGTTCCAAGTTTCAGCAAACAGGGAAACAAAGAACTGGATGTGAAACGTTGAGTATTGCACAGTGTTGCGGTAATTAATTTGCCTTTTTTGACTAGTGGCCAGCAATATGAGATTTTGAACAATAAACACACTTCATTTCAACTACTGTTTTCAAACGAACATTCCGTGATAAGGTCATTCAACTCGAGCTCCACACTTGTTACAATGCATTAGATTATTCATGCCTAAAACGGGGACTGTAATTCGGCCATTTTCCAATGAGAACACTTGGTTACAATTACGTTATCGTCCCCATGCTAATGGTGACTAAAGTGTCCGAGGTGAACGCCAAACCATTTTTGTTTGCGAATACTTTCAATAGTTTTCCATCGCCCTCCTATAAAGCACACTTACTGCCAGTTAATTTCCGTCAGTAACCAGGCATTCGGGATTCCCGAGTCAAGTCGAATTCAGTGGATTTTGTAGAGGACTATTTAATATCCACATTGTCCTCAGTCGTGCTGAGTGATCTATCAGGCAAGTAGAGCATTTAACTCTAATAGACTAAAACGGACAGCATACGTGTGCGTGTACGCATCGCTAGCCTCACGTTAAATCCTGTCCCATGTTACTGTGAGGTCAGCAGATTCAAAACTTCCCACCCTGACGCCTTGACTATAGGCGAGTGTTTATTCAACTAGTAATCGGAACAGCAAGAGGAATTTCGTTAAGCCAAGCTGCTCTCATCCTCCTTGTCACGAGCTGTAATAATCGATTGATTGCAGACTATTTGAATTTTAGTGCCCAAACACACGGTTTGTTATTTACCAGTACGTTCACTTTTTCATAGAAGTATATTTCGTAAGGTAATGACTCAGTAATAAGCAGAACATTAATTTGTATTGGCTTGTTTCGTGCCAAGTAATTACATACGTTGAACCTAACAGAGATTTGTTAAAAACTTCAGTAACGTTTTGTAGACCAAATACTGACACTGCATAACCTCAATGCTATGTTTCTGAACAGTTTAACAAAATTATGCATGGCTGAATTCATAGTAAATAAGGGCCAGCGCACGATAAAATGAACTGTCAACATGTTGATTCAGGATTCAGCCTTGCAGGCTTGACCAGTTCTGTCTGGTGTACACGTGTAGCTAGGAATTTAGTACTCATATATCTTGTCATCAAGTTGAAACGAGTACACTGCTTGGTACAATCTCGACCGTTGACTCATTCAGTAGAGTTAACAGAGCGGTTTTCTGTTTGTCGTTTGGATATCAATCTGGACAATATTCTCCACAGAAGGTAGTTGAGAGATGTTTGCCCATCCGTTGTTGCATTGAAATGTACTGCTCAAGAGTTATGACAGGCGAAACGTCAGTCGAGAGCTTTGTTTCAAAAAAGTTGAACAAAATGTTTATTTGAAGGGTATTATCGATTTCGAGTGTTGATTTTGTTGTGTGCTATTGTGATTAATTGGTAGCAACATTGTTTTTTTCTACACAAGCATGTGTTTTGTTATGGCTGAATTTGCGCCCTCCAACCATATCATAGCTTCAATTCGATCAGTGTACTGAGTTGTTTTGAAACAATGTCCGGTGTTTTGGTCTGAATTGTTCAGGGTTTCTTCAAACCTGTATTTTTCACTGCGGAGCGTTTACTCTCTGTTAACTTTGATCGCCGACTCTAGGTAAATAGGTTGTGGAACTAGACTAGAGAAGACAATGTATGAATGGAAACAAAGTTAGAAAGTTCTAGGGGTTTGGAAGCAGAGTTTTCCCGAAATTTATGGAACCTATGAGAAGAATAAGGAGGGAATCTGTTCCGCCCTGTCACTATAAAGTTGAACATGGGGTCTTTCAATCTTTGCCACAGTCAGTTGTGTGAAGTTAACTGGTTATTCAGTATAGGCAGCAACGGTAACCCTATCCGCGAAAAAACAAGGTTTTAGCGAATATTTCTGACGGATTCTCTTGCGATGCAATCATACAAAAAGTGAGAGTAGAGAAATATTTTTTGGACCTCAGCCGCTTTCTCGTGCTTACACAGTCTTGCTCGGGACATTGATGGACATTTTGGTGTCAGATAAGCTTCTTTGATAAAAGACTTATACAAACTCAATGGTTGAGATATAATGTTGATGATGTTCATTTTGTAGCAACGTATATCACCACGACTCAATTAGTAATTGGGTTAATCGGTGAAAAGGGACTATTATTTATGAGGTTGACGCGATTTATGCTCTTGCAGAATAATTACATGGAACATCGATATTTTGAGAATCCCTCGGAAAATTATCCGTAAGGCATTTATTCGTATCCAGGAAATCCTTCCTCGTGGAATGTTTAATGGGTCCGCACAAACGCGAAAATGGTACGGTGAACTGAAACGAAGGAAGTTGCTAGTTCAGTTCACCGGATAGCTCATTCATAACTCTTCATCTGTAGCCTGAAGTCGAACTGATTCTAGATTTAGTTTACGAAACTACATTTTATGTAAAACATGCGTGAATTAAATACGGTCGACTTTTAGAAACTCTCGTACCCCATACAACTCTACACTTTACGAATAACGTTTAATCGTGGGGGTTTTGAGGAGTGAATGCAAAAAATGTATTATGCTATTCGAAACCTAGCAGAAAACTAAGCTAATCAGAGATACTCGAGCTCTCACACAAAAATACCGCTCGATGCCCGTATTGACATAGTGCAATTCCGAAATAATGAATTGATGTACGCATTTTGTTACTAAGTAATCTTAAAACGAATGGACAGTTTTAGGTCGGAATTAACATCAAATTTGTTTGGTTGCAATAGACAGATATCTAGAGATATTATTCAATGAGCGATTTGGAGAAGTCTCAATCTGGCTTAGAAAAGCTGCATGTCACAGGTATTTCGATTGCTGCTTTCAAACTAGATGAAAACGTTGTTTGACATACTACATATCGTTGACAATGAATAAGTGACTGTTTGACCAGCTAGGACCTTGCCGGAACCAATCCAAGGTTGTGTCCGAAAATTCATGTTTTATGGTAAGTTGTTTCACTAGTTTTCTGCTAATTTTGCAATAAACGTGAATGAATCATCGTCTCAGTGTTTTTGCTCAAACAAATTAGATACGATTTTGTTTCGGACAGTTTTGTTTTCGTTGGAACACGATCAAACGAGGTTGAGAGATAAAGGGATCAGTTTTTTTCTGTCAAGTGATCGACAGGTGTTTGAGCTTATTCCTGTAATGAAAAAGCCGATTATCGATTGAAAATTCGATCGACCTTGCTCGAAACAAAACCTGGAATAACATTTGATTAAAAATGTTAATTTTTTTTATAGTAAAACCAAATGCAATTGAGATATTTTGGTCAGGGCAAACATCAAATGTTTGGTTGCATTTCAGATACGAGTGTGGTCTCATAGTTTTTCGGTACCAGTGGCGTTCTGCCATATCTTTTCTGTGTACAGCTGCAATTATAAAAATGAGTTTCACCTGTTACATTGCAGCGTATGCATTTCCGAAAAGTGAAAAATATCAGCATAATAATATGTGATTCAGTCACAAATACAATCAAATCCAAAATGAATGAACCTGATTTTCTGTCGTCTTTTTATCAAATTGATTACCGATTGCACCAAAAGCACCGGCCAATTGTGGATGTTCTTACATTAGTAATGCGTAGTAAGGGAGTTGGCCGTATTACAAGTCGAACTTCACGTTCAATTAATCTCAGCTGTGACATTACCACAGACGTTCGAGTCGGCCGATGTTGAGAAGAAGCACTAAACTTGAGTTTCGCCCTTGTTAGGGCTCGTCAGTAGTTCATATCTCTTCCAGACTAGAACTGCGGTGAGGCTTTGATGAAGCGATCGATTGTGATTGATGTGCAGTTTATATGAAAGCCAAACATCCCCTGCTACTCATCGGTATTCAAAATATCGCTGAACAATTTAATGAGTCCCGTGGACTTGGAAAGAAGTCTCAATTAAGGAGTCATCGATTAGAACTAACAGGACAGTCACTCTGTCTTCTGTTGAGGCGATCGTTCAGTCACAGCATTACCGACAAGCGAATGTGGTTGAGCGTTCACATTTTCTAATCCCAATTGATATTTTCGAATCAAGCAGCGCAACACTAATGCTCTCAGGGTAACTGAATGTTGGGAGGATACCACTCCAAACAGTAATCTGCCTGCAGCCAAGTTATCGTGGAATGTTGTGCTCCAGAATACAATAAACGATTTTGGGCTGAAATGCTTCCAATGCACCAGCTGTATAAGTTCATTTCTAGAGCCTCGATAGTGCGAGTTAAATCTGCGCTTCAGTTCACGTAATGATTTCTAGTATGGTAGACCACGACAAATAGTTTCTCAGGGAAGATAGCCAGATGTCAGTAGATTAACTTCTACAAGTCAAACAACCAGGTGGTTACATTCCTTCTGATGTGTTTCCTTTGCAATGGCTGTCATTTTAAGATAACCTACCTACACCATAATAACCCGCTTTCTGACTGTTTGCTGAACTTTCTCAACGTGTGAAATTCGAGCACTTTCCCTATTTGTTTGGTAGTCGGAACCAAATTGTAGTCTTGAACAGAGAAATCCAGAACGTCACTTAGCTCACGCGATAACTTGTGAAACCGTCACTACCTAGGCAGCGCATTTAGAAAGCTCGTAATCAAGACGCTACATACGGGTTATTAGAAGACAAGGTGATCGATGGATAAACTATAGGGACTACATTAATTTGTGTGACTGCCTGAGGCATGCTATTTGCTGACCGTTTTAAAATGTGCTCATTTATTCTTGGTTGAAACCTACTCTGGATTTTATTTGTACACTATTATTCTCAACAGCAGGTGAAACTCACCTGATTCATGTCAAAAGTGTAGAACTGGGTGGAAAACAGCTTGTGCCTATGTACAGCTACAACAAGGCACCTCTGGATAACAACATACCAAAGCCTGCTATGGAATCGGATTAACTGACATAAAGGTCCATGCCTGCTCCTTAAACTCTATGAAGTGAGGACCGTTAATGAAACAAGCCGGTTACCAGTGAGAAGAAGCTGCTATGTGAGCGACCACTCAGTCCCAATAAATGTCCAGATACTTTATTTCTGATCACTTAAAGCCTACAAGAGGTAGACAAATTGCGCTAATGTAAAATGTCGAATTAATTTTACAGTGTTATCTGAAATAGGAAACTGATATGGACGGCTCATTACTACTTTCGATAACGATGTGACTAACTCCGAAAATGTAGATGGAAGTTTCTGGTTCCCCCAGTTTCAACCACAATCAAGGACACTTCATCGAGGTGGCAACAACTGCATTAGAGTTGTGTACATTTCAAATCTGTACATCTGCAAAGGACAACAAAGACGGGACCGTATATGCAACATCATATAGTAAAACGGAAACATCTTGTTCACTCGAGCCCTTTCATCTTAAAAATGAAGCGTCTTGGTAACCATGGATGCTTTAATACAGGAAAACAAGTTCATCTTTCAAAAACCTTCAAACACTGTACGCACACCAACACTATTCTCAGCAGTACTGATAAGAGTTAAGAAGGTTCAGCTGTTGATAAACAACCGTTTAGTTGGAAATTTAGAGCAGTTTTGCTTTTTCTTCAGATGTTTTATCAAAAATGATGGTAGCCGAAATGTAACACCGAGGAATTAGCTCACAGCTCTTGCCAATTCGATTCTTATTTAACTTTCAAACAAACAGAGCATAGGCCCGGTTTTTTGTTTACGCCATGACGTACACTTGTAGGCTGAACAGCATCGTGAACACAGCCATGCAAACGTTTTACAAACATTAGCTTGACAGGACGTTGTGATAATTTGATATGCGACTTGGGCGTGTGAGGAGTGCCAATGGAACTGTTTTCCCTAGGATACTGGTACTTTTTGTCAATGCGTAAAAAAGATACTACCGTGCTGTGTCTACTTCTGAGCGGGTGTTTTTATTTTGGCCCCGAAAGATTCTCAAATTCTCATAGTATTTTTAATTCGGAGGTGCAGCTAATGCAAATCAGTTCCCACCTCTTACATAAGTATTGGATGGCAGTTTTCTCTCACCATGAACATATAATTAGTGGAAGCAATTCATATGCAATATGGGGTGGTGTCGGCGTAGAAAATGTAGTTTCATTCACATATGAGTGTGACATTCACAATCAATCTCTGATGGTTTCTGATTCAGTCTTCAGGTACTTTCACATACATCTAGTGATGTTCTATCAGTTTTGATGGGCTGATGCAACAAATTTCCGTTTATCGGGTCCATTGTTCGCCAGCTTATATGCATTTTTCAGGATGATGAACTGACTGAACAGTGGGTATGAAAACTGTTATCCGCCGATCGTAGACTATAGGGAGACCCGGGCATTCGGGTTGATGGCCACTATTACTGTCCATAGATAAAAGTGGATTAGCGTAAACTTATCCAAACACAGACCCAGTAAAAAAGCTGACAGGGGACCAATCCAAACGGGGTATAAAAAATACCGCCTCAGGAGTGGACTAACGATCTCAGTGTTACGCCTTCTGCAATCCACTAAATTCTTTGCTCTGTATTGCACCAAGTAACTTTGACTTTGCATGTGCTGTGACAGACGGTAATTATTTCACTACTGTTGCACGCCCGATTATTTGGTCTGTCGTCTCATGAATATTAACTGTCTGCAAGTATATCTTCTTCTTCTCATTGATAACGCAGAAATTTTCAATTCGAGCACGATTCCTAGAGCTATTCGAATGACTTAATTCTGAGTAATACATAGCCCTTTGCAAAAATAAACTGGGGATTCTGTTTGTGATTTGTGTGCTTGTTTCACAAGCCCGGCAACATACTCCTTTTTGTTACGGGGGTTGAAAACGACACGTTGATTTTGGTTGTTTTGCCGCACATTATGAAATGTCTACCACGTACACAGAAAAAGACGTGGAGGGTTTTCTCGAAATGGTTTTTCTCAATGATCGCTACAGAATCGTTGAAAAATTGTATCGAAGTTGGTGGTTCTCATATGTACTCCGGGTATTTTTAATGGCAGATGGTTCAGGTGAGAACCGTGTCATTCACCACTGATTCCGATATTTTGACTCAGTGAATGCGTCTAGAATAAAATTCTGAACATATTCGCACCCATTTGTTGGTCGCAAGTTCGCTTCTGTGGTGTGCTACGGCTGTTTAAACCCAGAAAGATCACCAAACCAGTAGGCAATTTCACAAGGCATCGCCGGAGCAAACTGGTTAGGACAATAATTCTCTCCCGATGATTTACCGAAATCGCTCATCTTGAAATCTTCCTCTCCATTGTCAGCTACGTTGTACGGTCACAACTGGAAACACAAATTTGTTGCCTCTACCTGCAGGGATATTTGGCGCTTATTCAGTGTTCATTTAAAATACTCGAAAGGATAACATTACAGAAAGTAGTCTGCTGAACAGAGTAGTTCCATTTGAAAAAACTTCGACCATTAGGACAAGCATCGGTGAACTATCCACAGCTTACAAGAAACACGTTTCTCGTAAACACTGCTGCGCACACTAGGTCATCAACTGACAACATACCTTTCAAGCATCGAAATTTATGTGAACCACTTAAATTAAAACACGTTTCCCAACTCCGTTATCACCGCTGACCCGGTTAGGGGTTGTAAAACTTTCTCCAACCAATGAGTACGTGAGAGTTAGTCACTTTCACAGTTCTTAGTTTTTTCTCATGTCTGATGGGATTGGATTTTTGGTGACCCAATTAAACACGTGAGCAGCCGGACATATTTATTTCCAATCTATCCTAATTGTTTTTCCTATGTGTAGCATTTTTCCAAATAAGATAATCTCTTCAACCAGCAATGGTGCTGAAGTACAGAGGCACTCTTCCATGAACATTGAAATATCTTACACTCAAGGTCACTTTAAAGAAACAATGATCACACCCATATTACGAGTGCCTCACTGAAAGTACTGAGGAATTTTTGATAAAAAAATGCAATTGTCACATTCTCAGTGAATCGACCATATATGTTCATTGACTTTGTTCAGCCCCCGCCACGCAGTGGAGACGTTGCAGACAACCTATATGCGATCACAGCTACTTTAACTTTAATAGTTTACACTATGTCACCATATACCATCATGAACTATTTCAGAGATCCGAAGAGATGAGGGACAGAGGAAAAACGGGGCAGTGTTATCTTGAGAAGGTCAACGCACAGCCTCAGGGTAGAATGCGGACTAAAGGAAAGTATCCACCTTGATTGCTCGAATAGGTTCAACTGTCACAGAGACCTTTACATTCCAGTCGAACTGATAACAGCAACCGCAACTTTTCAATCAAGACAGCTACCAGGGGTGGACGATGCTGTTACTGGTAATTCTTTAGAACGACACCGATCGTCTTCCTTTGAAACGATGCGATATCACTGCTATTAAAAGACGACGGTCGGGTGATTATGATAATTTCTGCGCTTTCTTCACAAAGCAACATGCGAAATCGGTCGAGAGGTAGAAAATCATGAAGCATGTTTGGTAATAAGTAGTTTGGGGTACCGACCCAGCTGTGAAGGTTCTGAGATTTGAGCGGACTTCAACGAGCCTCAGGTGTTGAATGCTCAAACATGGAAAGTGCTCCACGACCAGTGCTACGAAACTAGGTAGAAAACTCAAGTGTTCCACAATCGGACAAATAATATATTGTCAAGCTGTGCTATATGAAACCTGTGCAATGATCCAGTGGAATGACTGTTATACGAGATTTCTTGTGCGGTACACAGTGCGATTCACGAGCGCTGTCATTAGGCATGATACATATAGTGTTGATATATAGTTTGACAGGTTAGTTAATTTAGCAGAGTTCCACTTGTGAGAAGTCTATACATAACACGAGAGACAGCGCTGGTTACAGAGTTTAAATGTGAAGTACTTCGCTTTCTTAGAATGGGTTCAGACTTGTCATGTCTCGGCATTCCGGTCAACAGGCTGAATTAATCTTAGCCAGTTTCTTTTTCCAAATTGCAATTAGTCGGAACAAGAGGTATAACAATCACAGGCCATTTGGTTGAAGTTGAAATCGATGACAGCAATAGTACTACTGTGCACTGTTGTTAAATCTACTAGATATTTCTTGCCAAATGTGATTACGACCACAAAACAACCGACTGAAGGTACGCATCAGTCAAAGACAAATAGGGACTCGCTGTTTTCATAAAAATCTGAGGACGGGTGATTGGCATTGAGCTAACTCCTTGTTAAATCACTTCGGCCACGACAACAGCAAATAGTTCATTCAGATCATTATCTTCGTTCATGGCGATATATTTTGTTCAATGTGCTCCAGCACAGTACTTTGCGTCGGCAGTCGTTCTGACACGAAAACCCAGAGTACAATCATTTCACCATACAGCTAGCCGAATAGGTTCTGCCATGTAGAGTGAAACGCTATATAAAGTGACCTGAGGCATACCGATTTGTGAAGTTTTTTTCTTTATGAGAATGTGTACGCGATAAAACTAACTAGAACGAACCTCTACTTTGAGATGAGCAGCCTGCCCTGTTTCTTCCAGGAGCGCATACTAACCGTTAGAGTGAAGTAATTCCTAGGCGGAAAACCCAGCATTCAGTACGCTGAAATTTCATTGCACGATTTTTAAATCACAAACTTAGTTCGCTGTTGTGTAGCAACTTACTAAGGATCAGGTGACTGCCAAGGGTGATTAATGCAAACTAAGTGCAATGGCACTACGAAAACAGATAGGTGGTCTTCCCAAATATCTTATGAAAAGACTAAATTTTTTGATCGCCGTTCACCTCCGAACTAACAGCATCACTGTCTCTAATTTTTCACGCCAGATCAAGCATTTTAGGAGGTGCAGCCGAGTTCGAATAATATTTGCCAGCAAAAGTGTGTGAACAGATATTGTTGTCCAAATTGACTGACTTAGGGAATCCTTGTTAATTATCTCACATGTGAACATCCGAGCAAAACTGGTTGCAACATTAACCATGACGTGCGCATCATTTCTAAAAAAAATTATTTAGTTGTGAGGAATCTGTTCTTGTCTATAATATGAATAGATTGTTACTAGCCCATTTCGTTAGACAGGCGATGGGAACACATCGTCGTATATGAGAGTTAAAGGTTTCGTTCAACAGATATATAAAAAAGGGTAAAGGCTAACACGTTCATGCATAGTGTGGATCATTATCTGTTCGGTAGTGTTCGATTAGATGTTTTCTGTAGCACTTACAAATGCTCAATTAATTTGATTGCATCTGCGATATGTTTTATTGAATTGTCGGGCAATTATCACGTGAAACGAATGTATCACATTCACCAGTCGCTGATTACACTGCTCGTACGCCCGATTCGTCTGCGGGTTTTTTTGACTCACTCTACAAAATTGTAAGACTGTAAAGAAGAATTGTTTTTGCCTGCTTCCCTGGGCCTTGACGAACACGGTGATTCGAAAACCATTACAGATGAATGCTGTAATCTTTATTTTGTCCGAAATGCTGAAAAATGTTTTTTTTTCTTGCAAAACTCCGAAGGAATAATCTAATTAATGCGCTAACTTTCACCACAGTTGTCCAGCTGGTCGCAGTTCTATATTTCGATTTATTCAGTTTGCCAGTTTCGATTAGTTCGTCTGCTTGAAAATATTCTGGTGTGAATATCGTTGCAACAATCATTCTCTTCAGAATCAAACGCAACGATTGCTAACAGAAAGCACTATGACTTGGAACACCACTCACAACAACAGCGAAGTGAAATCGCCTAGGTGAGGGAAACTGAGAAAGTTATGAATGCGCGTGAAACACTTGCTGATGTTTCTATCTAGAGCAGCGATGTCAACAAGTGCAGTGAGTGTGCACCGAGTTCTCGTCCAGATAAGCGGAAGCGAAATAACCACGCGGATTTCCTCAAGTATTGTTTGGCTCGTTAACTAGTGCGAAGATGCGATGAACGTTCTGATGGCGTGTGGGGTGCCCGATCCAGCTGTCGCAGACTGTGTAATCATTCTTGTTAACTAGTAAATAACTTTACTCGAGCATTCCCAAGAACGGCCTAGCAAATGGTCGTGCTCTTAACACCAACATCCTACTTGATATGGGCTGTCTGGCAGAAAAGGTGATGGCCAGACACAACACTTATGTGTAGGTTTTTATTAAAGACACTGGTATGCGAGCTAACAAGAAAGTGGAACACACAAGCGTTATGTACAATTTTTCAGTGACATCCAGATGTCTGTTCGATGCTGCAGATAGCGCAGATTGGTAAGTGCCCCTCGTGTTGTGTTACTGTCGCTAGCATCGCATGGGCACGTTGACACGCTGAGAATATCATTATGATAATCCCAGTCGGGTCCCAGTCGGGTGGCCCGTACTTAGGAAGTTGGGTGTCAGAATTCCTGGGTCACGAAACAGCATTCTGCGAGATCATTCACTTTTCCAAGCACCACCTGCATGTCTTAGATCTTCGAGGGATACTGGGTAATGTGCTAAACAGGGGACCGATGTGTGATTTGAGCAAACCGTAACTTACGGAGGAGTATTGGTGTTGTTAAGATGTATATTTAACACAGCGTTAATAATGCAATCTTTCGAAAAACATATTGCTATGTTGACTGACCAGTTGTTGCGGAGTTGGTTGACATTAGCTAAACACCACCCACACCCAGTTTCGGTCTAACAATTCAGGTGGACCTAACAAGTAGCTTCTACGGACTACAAGCATCTGAACCGATCAGCTCTATGTTGTAGTCGCTCAGTTGCAGATATCAATATCATGATCAGAAGTAAAACTCTGATTCGTATACTGTTCGAACCTTGAAAGGCTTCATTAACCTAACACGAGGCAGGGTGGGACCAGTGCACCCTGACGCGCAGCCTCGTTGTGCTGCTTAAGCTATATGTTATCAGTCGCTGACATTTCCTGAGTCATACTGGTTTCATATGGCATACTTAGTTACATTTCTGTTTGATGGTTAAAGTCAAACGGTTCGTTAACTCAAGCCTTCACAGGTGGCTGGTGCCCTTTTATTCGGGTAAACTTTTCACTTATCCCTCATTGTGATTAATTGTCGAAATAAAATGTTGCTCTTGAATCAGCTGGATGGTTGTGTACGTATGAATGTGTTACCACTAAGTCACAAAACAGCACATGTGTTTGATAAACTGTGGCAAATTTGTTCCTCAACCGTGAACGGTTTGTGAAGGCTGAAAATCCGCATAATGATGAACCGAATGTGGTCAGACACGTGTATATTTGTGTTGCAATTCGACGCAACAAATAAGATGACTGGTTCTGTGATTATCCCCTTCAAGTAAAACCGTTTGACTCAAACTATTTCAAAAGAGTGTGTTTCAGTCTAACAGCAAACGTTTAGCCAGTGACACTTGAGTTTTGTTCGTATTCCGATCCTTTGCATGTTGGAGCACAGGGGATTAGATCGTTATGGCACAATCATCCAGGTCTAACTCGAAGATATTTACTAGATCGTGAATCGGTGAATCAGTATTGGATCTCAAAAGATGGTAGCCATCCTAGAGTATAGATGCGTTTTAATTTCCGACCTATTCAACCTGTTGAAGTCTGAATTTACAAACTGAGCAAGCGCTGCTCCAACAGTCAGTTATCATATGCATGTTGTGCTTATTAAATACACTAAGAACCTAGTTGATCACGCATGTTGTGAATGACGGACTGACCATTAGTTCGCTGATCTCTCTTGTTTTGCTATAGACAATACGCCGAGAAGTCCATCATTTCAATTCACACGGAACTGATGCCTATGTTTACAGTTTGACAAAATGACCTCATACCATTGCAACTATCCTCACGCCAGTTCCGTTATGTGAATAGAAAAAGTTATCGTCTGATATAAGATTTTCATATTTATATTCATTGGTGAATTATCATAACAGGACAGATGAATAGTGTCGCGTTCACTTGTCGAAATAGCTTTGAGTGGTTGGACTGAACGTGAGTGAGCAACAACCACGTCTGTGGTTTTGAGAGCGGACGTCTGTACAAACTTGCCTCAGTCGCTCAGTAACTCTACTGCTGATGAATTTGAACGAAGAAGCTTTTTTGCCCAAGCCAAACTGCTTTCGCCAGTAACACTTCTGCATCTGGCATATCACTCGCACTCCCATTTTTAACGTTTAAGGTGCATTCTGCAGGAAAACACTATGCGACTGTTGCGAATTTCCGGAGGACGCTGACTAACAAAATCACTTGATGGTAAAAGCAATCGTTTCGTTGTTTATGACGGTAACTCTGGGTTACCTATAAGTTATGCAGTTGTTTGCAGCTGCCATCGAATCTGTTTGGATTCAAGTGACCAGCCCTTTTCTAAATCTGGTGCTGGTAAGGTTCAATAGGAAGCACCGCAGCAGTGAGTTGCCTCCCGAACGGTAAGAATATTTCAAAGCGTACAGTTGAGGTCACCATTTTGTGTTCGCAGGTGGTTCTGTTGTTCAGTGAGTGAAAAATATTCATAACTAATGACTAGTTTTACATGGCATTTGCACCGGCGATCACTACCGACGATTATCAACAGCGTTTTGCTCTGTTTGCTGAAAGAGGCTGGAAAACCATACGGTTCGTCGTCATCT